>WURT03069807.1:0-13492 GCA_009936505.3 Holothuria glaberrima
CGGAAATGCTGTTATATTTTTTCTAAGGAAAATAATACCCCCTCCTCATGCTCCATCCACTTCCTCTGTCCCACCCCACCCCTTGCCCACCACCACCCTCCCTGCAAAGAACCATATACCCATATATTTTTTCATACTACTATTTTGGTCTCCTGCTATGATTGCAGGCACAGGAGGAAACTTCATTGTAACAAGCAAACTTTGGAGTATGATGAACTCCCCTGGTTTAATCCAAGGGAATTATATCAAGAAGTTCATGCTGCTCATTGCTGAAAAAGGGAAACTGTAGCAAAAGAAACATTTGTATTAGAAAAACAGAGGTTGAAAATAATACTGGAGGTTTTCACCCTCAGAACTTGATCACTTATAACATCCCTACAAGAAATTAAATTGACATTTTTCTCAATCAGGTGTATTGTTTGTCTTGAATATGAAATATATACCAGAAATGTAACATCCATTTGATTGTGTTGGAGTGTAAGTTTGCCTTTTCAATGTCTACTTGACCTTACTTTTTCTGTTATTTCCATTTGCTCTCAGAAATCACACCCAAATGAAATGCTGAATGGATTACGTTATTTTGAGAGGGCCATAAAAGATCCGTCCTGTGATGTAGTCAAGAAAAAAGCATTTGACTGGGGTAGTGTGGAAATGGTTTCCTTAGCCAAATGCCTTCTTTCTCTCTGTAGAGAGGCAGAGAAACTCTTCTCAGAGGAGAAGAGGTTGGTGAAGTTATCTGCACCTACCTACATACTGGGTAAGATTTCAGTCTTCTTGGTCTCATGAAGGATTTATCTCTGTCATGATGCTACAAGTGATGTAGGTCAAGGGTCACTTTTACTGATACTCTAATTGTTGTAGCCAGAACATTGAGCTTGTAATTAATGTCACTGAATTTTCTTGAGGCTTATTCAATACATAGGAAGAAACTACTTGAAGCAAGCAGGAGCGATACTTCGAGCTGAAGTATCTTCCTCGTAAATTTCTGTATTTACATCTGTCAACTACATCTGGACTTAGAAAAGTACACATTGTGGTAACATCTATACCTTACTGGGTGAGAGAAATCGTTATCTCAAGTGACATTCCAGTGCTTATGCCAGAATATGCCAGGATACAGAATGTAACCCAGGACTCCATCCAGCCTTAAGTCCTCCGTATATATATTCTACAGAGCCTGTCCATCGAACAAGTACATGGGTGAGGCAAAGAACTGACTCTGTTCTATCAAAGCTGCCGTCATACTTCAGTGACCCTCCTGCTGACTACCACCTATTGAGATCAACTTGGCGTATTCACATTCTCAGTCAGCCATTATTCTCGCAGATTATCCCCTGCTCTAATCCACCATGGCTGCAAGAGAAACCAGAAGTAGTACTTCAACTCTGAAGCAAGAAGAAAAAATGGCTTCTTTTTTTGTTAAGTCCCGCTTGGAAAGCAAAGAACTCCGGGCAATGATTCAGAGCACAATATCCCAAGCTGTGAAAAAGTCCGTAGAGAAGCTCACATAGATTATTGACATTCATGAGGGCCAAATTCACGAGTTAGAATGTCGTCTAGACCAGAGCTCCCAACAGTTGTCAAATTTATCTGCAGCTAAGATCAAGTTGGAAAGTGACGTCACCCAACTTCATGATGAACTTAATGTTCTGGAGCAGTATTCAAGAAGGAATTGTGTGAGGGGCTTCGGAATAAGTGAGTGTGCGGAAGAGAATACTGATGACATCATAAAGAAACTCGCCGGTGACAGACTTGGAGTAGAGATCATTTACTCTGACATCGACAGAAGCCATAGGATCGGTAAACCTAATAACAAAGGTCATCAGGCCGTTATTGTAAAATTCACAAGTTAATCCACAAGGCAACGGGTCCTGAAAGCACCAAGGAAACTTAAATCATCTGGAATTGTGATTCAAGAGGACCTCGCGGCAAGAAATCGTGCTCTCTTGAAAAAAGCCTCCGCACACCCAAAGATAGCATCTGCGTGGTCCATAGACGGTCAGATTTTTGGTCTTGTCAAGACACTGAGTTGAACAGAAAAGAAACAAAGAATCACAGGGTTAAATGACCAGAACACTTGTAGTAACAAGGCAGCTTTATTCGAATATACCATTATGGAGGACAGGGTTGGATCCTAATGAGAAGGTGTGGAAACTCTTTCCTTTATATTAAATATTTACCTTTAGTTAACAATAGTCTTTTTTGTGTGTATTTTGGTGCAGAACGTATTTATGTCAAATATCTGTATTGTTTGTAGTGATGCTACTACTTTCATAATTATGCTCTTTCTGAGAAGCACAGAACAAGGAGGGGAGGTGGCATTTGTATGTTTATTAAGAATGGTATTATCTATCGCGAACGTCCTGATTTGTCTGTGTTCAATGTCTCCATCGAAAGTTTATTTTATATTGAAGTTGAAGTAAGCAACCCCCAAAATCATATTATCATTGGTATTATCTGCAGACCTCCTAGTGGTTCTTTAGTAACTTTTCAGGATCATCTAAATAATATCTTTGGTAAAATCACACATGATGGTAAGCAGTGTTTTCTTATGGGTGACTTTAATGTTGATATTTTAAAGGAGTCTTCTGATTTTCTAAGTACCATTTATTCAAGTGGCTTTTATCCTTTAATAACAAAGCACACAAGAGTGGGTTCTACATCTTCTACACTGATTGACAATATTTTTACAAATGTTCTTTCCTGTGATGAATTCATATCTGGCGTAATAATCACTGACTTAACAGATCATTTTCCAGTATTTTGTAAGAGTTTTTTGCATAGTATTAATGCAAGCGAAGGTTTCAGCACTAGAAATTATTCTCAGCGTAATATTGATAATTTGAAAGGAGAGTTGGCGGGATGGACTGGAGTCTGGTGTATAGTGTGGACAATGTAAATCATTGTTATGATTATTTCTGTGAAAACCTGTGGTCAGTATATGACGATTGTTTTCCTTTCTTTCATGTGCATCATAACAAGCATAAAAGACACCCTTGGATTACTTCTGCAATTCTCAAATCAATAAAAACTAAAAACAAGCTTTTTAGGACTTCTTTGAAGACCCCTTCTGATTTCAATAAATTGAATTATCAGCTGTATAGAAATAAATTAAACCATGTGATTCGCAGATCAAAGAAAAACCACCATTCCACCAAATTCAAACAGTTGCAACATGACCCGAAACAAACATGGTCAGTATTTAATAATGTATTAAACCAGAGGAAAAGTAATGAAGTCAACTGTGAAAAATTGGTAAACGATCCCATAAATATAGCTAGTGCCTTTAATAAATATTTTGTTAACATAGGTCCAAGTCTTGCGAATAAGATCCAGTGTAATTCGTGTACAAGTGATTATCTTGGTACTGATAACCCCTACTCTCTGCTTTTTAATCCAGTTACACCAAATGAAATTGTTGAGGTTGCTTCTCATTGTCTCAAACCAAATAAAACTGCTGGTTTTGATAACTTCAACCATTTATAATTCGACAAGTAATTCACTTACTTGCAGAACCATGAACATATATTTGTAACATTTCTCTGACAAGTGGTAGGTTCCCAACAGAATGAAAATTGCAAAAGTTGTACCGGTTTTTTAGAAAGGAGAAAAAATGTTTTTTCTAATTATCGTCTCATTCCAGTATTATCGGCTTTTTCAAAAATCTTAGAACGCATTGTTTACAACAGGCTCTTATCCTTTCTTAATAAGCACAATGTTTTGTTTACTGTGGACAAACTTAATGATGCTTTGGTAAAAAACTTATAACTGTTGGAACCTTCGTACACTTATCGAAGGCATTTGACACCATAGACCATGACATCCTTCTATCTAAACTCTCTCACTATGGAATAAGAAGCAGTGGTCTTTCTTGGTTTAAAAGCTACCTGCACAACAGAAAGCAGTTTACTGTTTTTAAAGACAAAAGTTCCAACCTGTCATTAAATGTGGCATACCCAAGGGATCAGTACTTGGTCCTCTGTTGTTTCTTTTATATTTGAATGATATCAATAATGTGTCCACTGCCTCTTCGCTTGTTTTATTTGCTGATGACACCAACATTTTCTTTTCTGGGGACAATTATAAAAGACTGCAAGATGATATATGTAATGAACTTGATAAATTCCATGGTTGGTTTCAAGCTAATAAACTGTCCTTGAATATTGATAAGACTAATTACATGGTGTTCGGGAAACCCTATCATAAGTTTCATTTTAGTATCTGTTTAGATGGTAAACCTATCAATCGTACTTATAAAACCAAATTCCTTGGTGTCTGGATTGACTCCAAGCTCTCATGGAGCGACCATATTAATGCCATTTCCATAGCTGTTTCAAGAAGTGTGGGAATACTTTCAAAACTTAAACATTTCCTCCCTACAAGCGTTTTGCGTTGCATTTACTTAAGTTTAATATTACCCCATTTTACTTATTGTCTGGTGGTTTGGTCAGCAACGTTGGTTTTGTTACAGAAAAAGGCTATACGTCACGTTACTGGGTCTACCTGGCATGCTCATACTAGTCCTTTATTTTCTTCCCTTAAGTTACTGAAATTGCATGATCTTGTGAACCTAATTATTTCATGTTTCATTTTCAGATGTGAACATTTTAATGTTCCTCAGAAATTCAAAAATTTCAGATCCGCAACACTCAAGTTCATGATTACAGTACTCGACAATGTTCAAATCTTCGCCCGTTTCTCTTTCAACTTAATTCCCAAAAGAGCCTGAGATATTGTTTAGTGAATGTGTGGAACTCTTTGCCACACAAATTTCAAATTTTTCGTACAATAGCCAGTTTCAAAAACTACCAGAAGAGGTACTTTCTAAGCAGCTATTAGAATTTTGTCACACTTGCCTATGTTCGGGATAGTTGGGTTTTTTTCGGGGAGCGGTGGGATCGGGTCGGGTGGAGTGGAGTGGTTTTTGAAGTGGGAAGTGGTGGGGATGAGTGGGGTGGGTTAGAGTTGTGGTGGAGTGGGTGGGTTGGTTGTGTTGTAGATTTCTATTTCCTGGTTTACACTGTAGGTGTACTTGTATGACTTTTTCTACTGGGGAGTGATTGCCCAGTTAAGCTCTCTAGAGTTTTTTGCAATTCCCCCATCTTGAAAGTTGGCCCTATTATCAATTGTGTGATTATACATTTAAGAGTGGTCTTAAGTGTAATGGTTGTATAGCATGTCTTTCCTCTCAAGCAAATCTTTCTAGTGAAACAGCTAATCTACCTTATTTGTATGCATGCATTGTTACATCTATCAAGTTGCGGGAAAATCAAAGAAACGAAATGAAACATGTCCCAGGCCATTTTTGCAGGAAGTAAATGGGTATTGGCAGCTATTGACAAACTCTTGATGTAAGGAGTCATTTTGTAGTAACCTTTGCAAACAGTACATAGTGTCTAACATTTTTCATGTTGTCATAAGTACAACCTTCATCATGTGATAGTAAAGAAAGCTGAGAACCTTCATACATGCAGTGGTGTCATCAGAATTTCAAAAGTGGAGGAAGGGGGGGGGAATTCATTGCATGCATATTTTTCCTGTAGACTGTACACCTGTGTACAGGAGGGGGACTGGGGAAGGGGGGAAGGCCATGACTGGATACATACCACTGCACATGCAAGGAGTCACTCTTCTATAACTTTTGTCTTGTGTTTGTCATGCTTCACCCAGACTTCATTCACGTATACATGATCTCAATGCAATTACATTTGTTTTTTTTGTAATATTTTTTAGTAATTGGGGTTGGATGAGTAAGTCTGCAGTCAGGGTGATGTTGGCTTTCAAGTTTTCTGTCTTTATATTTTCTCTGGTATGGATGCAATTTATACCATGTTGGGAACATTCTCTACACTAGCATTTATAGAGATACCTGTTTGAGTCATTCTTTGTTACGTATATCTTTGGCAAGCCAAGGGATAAGTTAAATGTTAGCTTTGTAATCTCCACAGGTGATCTCCATGGCAACTTCCATGATCTGGTCTGCTTTGAGAAAGCCTTTTGGAGGATGGGACCTCTCCTAACACCTTGCTCTTTTCTTTTCTTGGGAGATTATGTGGATAGAGGTGACAATGGCATTGAGGTATGATTTTTTTATAATTTCTAAAAATGTTATGTTTTTATGTAAGTTATTCTAATGTAACATCCCTGGAAGAAGGTATCAGTATTTTTCCTTTGTATATGCAACTCTTAATGAAAGATACAGATTTAGTGTAGCTGTGTTCCGGCATTAGTTTGGTTTTCTTTTATAGAGGAGGTAGACTTCCGACTCTTTGCTGGTGTTAATCCATTCACAGGATGGCCAATGAACAGAGTCATGTTGTTTTGTAAAGCTATTTACAACATTCCTGTTAATCATCAATGGAAAATGATACAGGCAATCCTGTGAAACTCCTTGCAAGGAGTGTGAGAACCTAAAAGTTAATATGACCCATCCCTTAAACACTCAGACTTTTACGTAAAACCTTGTCACGACAACAGATCGTTTAACTAGTGAAGACTTTTTCACTTCCTTGGAGAATATTGAATCTTTCAATACAAGTTTATCCTTGTTACAACCTTTTCTGCACTACTAATAATGCCTAGCTGATTTATAGATTATAAGAAAAAAATGCTATAGGCCTTCATAAACCAGGTAGGCACCAGTAATTGCTCCAAAGGTATAACATGTTAAATATCCAAATGCTTGAGCCCTCTTTACTTGTTATATCAGTCTTTCATCCATGGCTGTGCTATCTGCACAATATGCCAATATATGCATTAGTAGGCTTGTTTTTTCAGCAAAAATTCAAAAGCATGAAGCAAGAGTGTGATGATGTAGTGTCAAAGGTTAAGTGTACATTGATACTTTGTGGTTGTGATGCTGAAAGCAACTTGCAAACCATATTGTCCATAGAGGCAGATCCATGGTCTGGAGAAGGGATGCATTTAAAGTGGGGTCAGGGCCTTCCCCAAGAAATGTTGACAAAATGCCTTGAATGGCATTTTCTGAGTTATGAGGACCTTCAGTTATTATCAAAACAAAGTTTTAGCATTATCATCAGCAAGAAATGTGTTAAATAATGACTTCACAACAGACTGCCTGAAATTAATAAAGAAACTGAAACTTTTTCAAGTCTTCAATGAAAGGGGGGAGGGGGGGCTTCAGCAGGTTAAGCTCCACTTGGTTCCACAACTTGTGAAGTTGATAATATTGAAAGTAAGATGACATGAGGCAGTGTTCCCCCCTATTTTTTCACAGCTACATTTTGAATTACACACCTCTATGATAGGTGTGTGGTAGCAGCCTTCCATTATAATTCCTGCCCATCCAGAGTTGAACAGCTTAAAATGCCCCTCTCTCCTACCATGATTTTTACCTCTTTTGCCAACCTGACTCTTCCCTCTCATGCATGTAGTCCAACTGATCTTTGAGGTTGAAAGACATTTCCAGTTTTTAAAGGTCTCCTGTATTTTCATGTCTACATGTAATCTCCAACCTTTTAGAGTGCCAGAGCACTAGTACCCTCCAGAAATGAGATCTCATTAAATTTTATATAATTGTGTGGAATATATTCTGAAAAATAATCAATACTTGAGGGTTATTAGGATTAAATCTGTTTTGGGGGGGGGGATGGTGGTGGGGGCTGATAATAAAAAATATATAAGTACTGTACACAGACATAAAAAAATGTAGGACTTCATTAGATCACACACAATTGTAAAACTTATAAAACAAGATATTACAGCTTAGACAAAAGTGAAAAAAATGTACTTTAGAATATTCAGTATAGTTGGTCCTCAAATCTTAACTAGGGGAAGATTGGATTCAAATTTCAGTAAGATATTGGAAAGATATGCAACATTTTAAAATGGTATCACAGACACATCTTGTTATCTTGTTTAGTTGTCAACATACTGTTGCTCTTATTTTGTCTGACAAATAGGATGCCTTTTTCCTACAATTTTGAGTTTTCATAATCCATTATGATGTCACATGCTCAGTTTAATTTTTCAGCTTTGTTAACCAAGATAAAGAGAAAAGCACATGATATCAGTCATGATTTTAGAATGAAAAGTCAGAACTTGTCCTCAAAATTGTTTCCTGCTAAAGGTCAGTGTTCAGACTTATGAAAGTAGTGATAAGTTGTGTGCAGGGCTTTAGCCAGCCTGATGATGGTTAGCTTAGGGAGTCCAAATTGAAAATACTGAGAAATACTTGCTTTGAAATATACTAAATACCATCGGCAATCCAGAATGTCGGGTAGCCCTAGATGCTCTGGGACTACGTGACCAAGGTTTGATTCATTATGTAATAGCCTAATAATGACATTAGATGGGTATCTTTTGTTTTAAATGTGTCTTGAGCTAACATGGAACAAGCTCATAAGTACTGTAGCAGAAATTTCATAAAATTTCAAAACAGAAAAACATTAAGAGACAAGATTGTGTACAAACAGTCAGAAAACTACTTGTCTATTCAAGAGAGAAAAACTTATAAGCGGATTTAAATTTTGGCCCCAATCAATGTCAGGAATCCCATGGATTTTGAAGTATTGTTTTGACAGGGAATTAGAATAAGGCAATGATTTCCAACAACTGGTTGCAGAAGGTCTTTTCTTAAAATCCCTTAAGCTGGAAACCAAAGCAGGCGAAAGTCAAATGTTACCCCTGAAGGTGTTCTGCTACCTGAAGGAGCTATGTCCCCTAACAGGGCACTGTGACATAACATGACCCCTTCTCAGCTATCAGACATGAGCTTTTTTTAACTGACTTACAAAAGAATGGCACTATTAAGTTTTGTTTATTAATGGAAGCCTACAGCTTCAATTATTGGATTTGCCCCATTCGTCTAATTGATTTGGGCCATCTTTTGTGGCATAGCGTATGAATTATTTCATTGTGATCTATATGGATCTGAACATGATTACTCTGTACACTCTAGCACACCTCACTTGCCACACAGTTAGTTTGACTATATCATGAATTGGAAATTTTTACCATTTCTCCAAATTCACCAACTTAACTGTGTTCTAACATAATTAACACTCCATTTGGGGGCAATAAGAAAGTTGTTATCTTGAAGGATCATAAACCACTTATCAGTTTCATTGTATTCCTTATTCAGTCCAAATACTGGTGTCATATTATATCGACACTTGTAACCTGCTTGGAAGATTTGCTTCTTGCATATTGTGTAAAATTGTGTTTGACAGTTGGGCAGCAGAACATTGTACTTGCAGAAGTAAGCATGGCAGGCTAAAAATAGTTGCAGTTAAAAATAGTTACACACAGTGGATGGACAACCAAGCTTTTGAAAGTCCCCATAAGTTTAACACAAGGATCTCTTACACAAATTCTTTAGATCACCTTGGCTTTGCTGCACATGCGCAAAGAGCCAAAACTAGAGTAGAAATGTTATATCAACACTTGTAACCTGCTTGGAAGATTCGCTTCTTGCATAGTGTGTAAAGTTGTGTTTGACAGTTGGGCAGCAGAACATTGTACTTGCAGAAGTAAGCATTGCAGGCTATTGTTGGTACAAGAAGGCAGCAAAGTCATGTCTGGTATTTAGCAGTAGCAGGTCATAGTCTGATGGTAGATACAAACAATTTCCCCTTCTTGTACCTAACACAATTTTTATATGATCAAGATATCTGATGACACCAATATCTAGGTGCTGTATCTTTGTTTCATAACATTTCCAGGGGCTTTAATCTATACTTGCCTGGAAGTACCAACCTATTTAGTGTATTAGATGTATTTTATCTCTCATACTTTTTAATAATAGTAATTAATCATGTATTGCTGTTATTTGTATGGAACAGGTTATTTCCTACCTTCTTGCACAGAAGATTCTTGCCCCAGACAAATTCACCTTGATTAGAGGAAACCATGAATTGCGTACAGTCCAAGAAATGTTTACATTTAAATCGTAAGTGTCGCCCTCTTGATCATGTCTTGTATGAATAAAACAACTAGTGTCACAAAGATTTTTGTAGTTATGAGTTCTACTGCACAATAAAGGTGTGCATTGGTATTTTTTATAATGTTTTAACCACCCAGTCGTCAGTTTGGATACAACCAGAACTACCAGATACCCACCAAACAGTGTGCTCAGTGTGTGGGTGATGGTAACCTTGTGTGGGAAAAAAGCATTAAAATTACAAAAATGGAATTGTCGGCGTACTTCTGTTTTTCTGAGGTTGGGTCAAAAACATACAGACCACTCAAAACTGAAATGAAGGCTGTTTAATGACAGGTCACCAAGACCACCCAAAACTGACTTCAGGTTCGAGCGATTTCAGTTTGGTCTCACTTTTGAGCAGTATGTAATAATAATAATATCTAGTCTTGTAGAGTGCAGACTACAGCAAGAGTTGTTTAATGTGCTTTACGAGTGCTGAAAGATGCAAAAAATTAAGAGACCTGGGAGAAAAGAAAAGTTTTAAGACTACGCTTGAACTGAACCATGGAATCCAAAGACCAAAGTACTAGAGGGAGGGAGTTCCATAAAGGGCACAGCATTCAGAAAGCTATGGTCACTGAAAGATTTTGTGTGTGACATAGGGACCTGCAGCTGAAATTGATAGTGTGACCGTACTGGTCTAATAGTAGTTTGCTGATGTAATAGAGCAATGAGATAGGCTGGGGTACCAGTTTAACTGGCCCAAAAAGCTAAAATGAAGATTTTGTAGTCGATACGAAGTCTGATAGGTAGCCAGTGTAGTTCTTCCAATGTAGGAGTGAAATATGTAAACCTGCTCACCCTATGGACTACACGAGCAGCTGGGTTCTGAATCTTTTGCAATCTCACTAACTGCGAGGAAGCCACACCAAACAGAAGGGAATTCCCATTGTCAACTTGACTCAGATTACAGCATGAATAAGTTTTTCAGTTGCAGGCCTATTGAGATATTTCCTCCAGTCTATGCTCATCTTTACTGTACAGCATTATTTTTCCAAACCGTTTGGAAAAAGTGGTATTGCAAAGATAAATTCTTGTATTTGTATTAAATTTTAGCCATACTGAAAATATTACCATTAAAGAAATGTTGCAATTTCTGAAGTATAAAATCCCATGAAATGGTTGTTTCAAAAATTTGTAAATTCTGTTTAACTCATGGTTGAATACTAAGAGATTAGCTGTTGCCTCCCTTGCTTGGATTCAATTAACACTATTTTTCAGCTTGTGTACTTCCCAACACCTGCTTTGCAAGTTGCTTCTTGCTGAGATCAAACTGATATATAAACAAGAAGAAAAAGGAAATAGCAGAAGTAATAAAATTTCAAAGTTTTCAAAAAGCATTGAAAAAGTTCATGTAAAATCTACTTGTTTTACATGCAGTCATTTCATGTCAGGAGGGTTCTGTGCATTAATACTTTTTTAACAGAAAACAAAAGGTACACCAAAGTGAAAATGGACATGGGCCTAGGCCTATGAAGTTTATTGTAGGAAAGATGGGAACGTCCTGGAAGTACACGAATGCGGGAGCAACCTAGCTAAGTCTTGTGTGTGACTCTTCTTTCAGAGAATGTGAGACTAAGTTTGGCAAGACAGTTGGAAAACAGATCTGGCACGCAGTCAATTCCTGTTTTGATGCAATGCCTGTGGCTGCATTGGTTGATGATAAGGTGAGATACAAACTCTTACAACCTCAAAGGCAATAATTGAAATATTGCACAAAAATCATAAACTTTGAAGTTTTTGGCATAAAATCTGAAAGAAATGGTAGGAAAATGATCAGGAGGCCTTTATCAGATGTTAGTATTCAAGTTTTTCAAACTTCTGAATGTGAATAAATCACTCAACATATATTGAACATAAAAATTTATTATTGCAAATTAGTAAGTTTATACAGAGTTTGATTTTTTCCTTTTAAAGATAAGCATTTTTTAAAAAAACATTCAAATTTTTAAATTTTCAAAAGTCTTTACCCAAATTATTACATTATATAAGTGGACTGTGAGCTTCTCTAATAAACTCCTCTACTCTCCTCTATTCCTGAATTATTTCAGATATTTTGTGTTCATGGAGGGATACCAAGCCCAAACACAGGATTTCAAGTTCTTTCGGATATCAATACCATTCCAGTTCCTCTGAAAGATGCAGAACATGAAAGCCCCCTAGCGTGGGAACTCATGTGGAATGACCCTGTCAAGTAAGTCAACATTACGTTTGTGAAATATACTAACTACATGCATAGAAAGACAATATAATATCAAACAGATTATACATTAAAAATTTGGAAAAATATAATGTTAGTCATGTATACTATGTATGTACCATGTAGTAGGCTTGCGGCCTAGGCTGTTGTGTGTAGTGTTAAATGAATTGCTAACTCTTGATTTTAAACAATGTACAACTTTACTGTATTGCACAATAAACCTCATCTAACTTACTAACTGCACAATAATTGTATGTAAGGGGGATGTTGTTCAAGATGTAATTGCTGGGGGGGGGGTTGTGGGGTTTTTCCCGGAACAAATACATGTATCATAAAGTTGAGTACACAGAAACTATCAGCCCTTTTTTTCGACTTTTCGACTCCAACTTTTTATTGAATCTATCCTGTTTTAACAACGATCGGGCACCTTTGGAGGAAAAAGAGGTAACTGGGAAAAAAATTCTAGCCGGTGAGGACTAATTAACAATTAATTAACCTTTCTGTAACAACTGACAAATTTGTTCACCCAAACAATTATGCATGCAAAACCACACCTTTGTCACCCCTGATTTGAAATCAACCAATCAAATCAATTTATCATGTTATGCCAGACAATAACAAATGCCCTCTACAGCTTGTGCAAAATGTTCATAAAATACGGACAAACTCCTGGAGAATCGTTACAACACTGTCTGAATTGAACTAACTACAGTCAGTACGATACTAAGGGCCCCGTGATAATATATTCACAATATTGTTACTGTAATTCGAATTGTAGCCCTTGGGCCTGAGCAGGTTGCTTCGCTTTCAAAACAGCAGGATGGTCCCTCAGCAACAGCTTCTATTGGTTTAGACCCTATTAGAAAACGGAAAGTTTACGCACCTGTGATGCCACTCTTCAAAAATTATGTACAAATGCTCCTCAAAGTACCAAAAACTTACAAATATTCCTCAAAGTACCCGAAATTATGTTCAAATATTCCTCTGAGTACCAAGTTCGTTACCGATACTCTAATGATAATGCACACAGTGTGAGTAGTGAACTGCATGGTGAATAGGGAGATGGCACTGGATCTCCCTGGGTGGGCTGTAATATCCCACAGTACAGCGCAGATGTACAGAAACTGTTGTGGTAGCTTGTTGTGAGCATTAAGGACAGGCAGACAGGGTCGTGGGAAGTGCTTTGGGTAAGGGAGGTCAATACGCATTGCGTAATGAGTGTAAATATGACCCCGGCGTAACGCTCTTCCTAAATGAATATTCAGCGGTATGAACGTTGCATGTGGGCGAGGCTTATCGTTCGATAATGAGCCACTTCAATGAGGAAATTATTGCTTCTTTCTGTCCAT
>WURT03069818.1:0-13492 GCA_009936505.3 Holothuria glaberrima
GCAGTAATATTATTAAGGAAATAGCTAGATGCTTGCTTCGAGATATCAATATTAAAATCACCCATTACAAAACAGTATACAGTATACAAAACATATAGACATAAAACAAGTGTGACACTTAAAAATCATTGATTAAGTCCCTTGTTTGCCTCAAATTCAGGTTGTATTTCTTCTTCGTTGTGGATAAAGTCACCTTCTAGCATGCGGAACACTGCGACAAGTCAATTCATTCGTTGCCTTATTGTGCAGGGCTAGGGAACTTCGTAGAACTAGCTGTGTACTCTGAATACCACGTGACTACGGAAAACGGACTGCCTCAACATAGAAGCACTAGTCTTGTTACGGAACAATAGGTTGCCAGACCATCCGCCTATGTAGACTATGATATAGCATACCATACACACGTACACAATACATATAGACCACTGTATTCAGTTTGTATACTACGCTGCACATACATAAAAAAGAATAGTCACAGGCCGGTTTAAGCAGCCATGCCTTCTTGTTTTCACTCCAAAGGTTACTATGGTAATCAAAAGACCCGGATGACTGACCGACCCCATAGCTGTATTACGTTGCGTCATAAAAGTCATGCATCTAGCGCCTTCGACGCTAAGGCGCGCTTGCGCGCGTTAGCATGCACATCATTGTATGTTCCTAATCCTACGCGGCATATGCTACCCAACAATCAAGAAACAAAAGCTTATTCCGGGTAGCCTAATATTCAAATAATTTATTAAAATTAGCCAGATTGTTTTATTTGGCTCTTGAGAAAAGCTACGACGGTATCATTACATGCGCTATCCAAGGTATGAATTATCATGGTAATAATAATTAATATGCATACTGTCCTCAATGTTAGTATTCTATTCTCCGACCGTACTTACCCAACAGACATCTTGGCAAATGTGGCTAATCGGCTACACTAAAATAAATCAACAGCCTTTTCTTCAACAGTCCTCTGCAGTTGAAAAAAAACAACAACACCAACACACACACACACACACACACACACACACATGTACCTACAGCTGAACAATGCTGTGCATGCGGTCTAGTATCGTTTGGCACTGCACATAAGCCGTACAAAGTGTACACAACAGCACGGTCAATAATCGTTGAATGAACATAAACAGTTACAAAGTGTTGTCACTGAGCTAACACGGGCCGTAATGGATATAATACATGGGGGTTTCCCACGAGACCGAAATAAGGTAGTTTGGAATTAACTACAGCGCAGGCGCAATGACCTTTTAAGTGAGGTCAAATGAAGGGTTTTCACTCTTTCAGTTAGTGTTTAATATTTCTACCTTCATGGAAATCTCCTTTAGAGCTTTAGAGATGCTTTGAGATGTTTTAAGGAGGTTTAAGTGATATAAAATCTTTCTGAAAACTCGTAAAAATGGGAACATTGTCAAAAGTGAATCGAACCCATTGCCTTTTCAGGAAATTTTCTTTCGATACATGAATTGTTAGCAGACATGTGTGGAATGTCTTCTCCATAGTCACCGTAGCGTACGTACTGTTACTCGCACGTACGCCGGTACGGTCATTCAGTGCAGGGTACATATATCATGCACAACTAGTTACATGCAGTACTAGATGGCAGATAATCCGGCATGCGAACGCGTATATGCACCCACGACAATACTACATATACAATACATACAGTGCTAGTGCGACTAGCTACATACAATGATCATGATCGATCCGTATATGAGTGGGCATACTTTGTCTTTAGTATTCTGCATGCACTCTAGACGGTGTGGGCCGGGTATGGCAAGCTAAATGCTCAATAATTCGAGAAACATGGAGTATCGACCGAAAAACCATGTTTATCGACCGAAAAAACATGGTTTATCAACCGAAAAACTTGGATTTTCGGTCGATAATCCATGTTTTTCGGCCGATAATCTAAGATTATCGCCCGAAAAACTTGGATATTCGGTCGAAAAACATGGTTTATTGACCGACAAACATGGTTTATGGGCGATAAACTTGGATTATCACTGACAAACTAGGTTTTTCAATTGAAAATCCATGTTTAACGGTGAAAATCCAAGTTTATCACCGATAAACCATGTTTATCGGTCGATAAACTTGGATTATCACTGATAAACCGTGTTTATCGGTCGAAAAACATGGATTATCGACCGAAAATCCAAGTTTTTCGGTCGATAAACCATGTTTTCATCGATAAACATGGTTTTTTTGGTCGATAATCCATGTTTTTCGAATTATTGAGCATTTAGCTTGCCATACAAGTAACATGGATTTTCAATTGAAAAACCTTGTTTATCAGTGATAATCCAAGTTTATCGGCGATAAACCATGTTTATCGGTCGATAATCCAAGTTTATCGCAGATAAACATGGTTGATAATCCAAGTTTATCGCAGATAAACATGGTTTATCGACCGATAAACATGGTTTATCGGCGATAAACTTGGATTATCGGCCGATAAACATGGTTTATCGATGATAAACTTGGATTATCGACCGAAAATCCAAGTTTTTCGGTCGATAAACATGTTTTTCGGTCGATAAACATGGTTTTTCCGTCGATAAACATGGTTTTTTGGTCGATAATCCCTGTTTTTTTGAATTATTGAGCGTTTAGCTTGCCATATACGTCTACCAATACCAAGTCTCTGGAAGACTGTTCAAACCTGCCTTTTCTGTCGTAACTTGCTTTTCGAATTACTTTGAGCTTAGCTTTGAGCTTCCCTTCAGGCAGTTGTTAACCTTCTGTGTAAAGAAACTGCAGTCGGCTGGAGTTTCTACAATAGCCCGTGACATGGGTGGGTTAATTTGCAACCATGCCGGTGCAGGGGATCTAGGCTCCCTTCCACGGAGGAGAAAGAATGGACTAAACCATGTGTTACTATGACAGGACGAGTTATATGCAAATTCTACATGAGGAAGCACATCATCCCATTTACAGCAACTACTAGCAACACACCTTCCTAATTGTTTCCTCAGAGTACGATTTGAAACGTTCTACTAAGCCATCAGCTTGCGGGTGCATATGCTGTAGTTCGAGATATTTGAATACCTAGATTTTCACTTATAGTGCGAATAAGATAGCGTTCGAACTGTTTACCTTGATCAGTGTGAATCGTTGATGGTACACCATGTTGCGTAATTCATTTTTCAAACCGCAACGACCAACTGTAGTAGCGATCTGATTTTGTATTTGCATAAATATTAACATTTTTCGAAAAATGATCAATTAATGCAAGAATATATCTGTTACCCTTAGATGTAATAGGTAGTTCGGTTATATCAGCAAAAAGAAGATCGAACGGCTTAGGTGAAAAAATAATTATTAAAGGTGCCTTATAAGGTGGATTGGCATTGGTACATTGTGAGCAAAGATTCAATATTTCACTTCGTATACCTGGCCAATAACATAACTCTTGAGCTCTTTGGAAAGTTCGGTCAATACCAAAGTGACCTATGTTCAAGGGCTTTGCGAGTAAGACTGTGTACAATCAAAGTTTTGCATTGTAACCCTTCAACCTTTACGACGTACCTGTCTACATAGGCCACTAGTAAGGGTAAGCTTGGTCTTTTCACTTATACCTCCACATCAGGGCGAAAAACGTGAAGAAACTCACTTCTCAACCAAAACAAAAAAAATCTGGCAGACCAACCAGAGATAAGAACTGCACCTTAATGTGAACACCCGTAGTTAGGACTTAAGAGCCAATGGAAAAGGTGGATGGAAAACAAGCTTATCTTGTACCAAAACAACATATCTTTTTCGTAAAAGTAAAGTAAGGGTAGGTGGTGCCACCGTCTGACGTCACATGACAGCCGTCGAACCGCAACATTTTTAAGAAGCGCCCGAGTCTATCTATGTGACTCATGCGAAGGAATATAGGCTGGGGGAATAAAGCGTTAATTCCACCAGCCCTAAAGAGCTACAGTGGAATTATTTTGTCTATAACCCAGGCCAACTTCATAAAGCCTATATTTCTGTCGCATGAGTCACATAGATGGAATCGGGCGTTTCCCCCCCCCCAAATGTGCAGTTCGACGGCTGTCACGTGACATGAAATGGTGGCACCACCTACCCTTACTTTACCTGATCATAAGAATAAAACTTTTTCTTAACTCCGCTTAACCCCACAGGAGGAAGTAAGCGTTTAAAATTCCACCAGCCTTAAAGGGCTACAATGGAATTATTTTGTCTTACAACCCCGGCCAATTTCATAAAGCCTATATCTCTTTCGCATGAGTCACATAGATAGACTCGGGTATTTCCTAAGAAAATGTGCGGTTCAACGGCTGTCACGTGACGTCAGATGGTGGCACCACCTACCCTTTCTTTTCTTTTTTTTTATTTATCATGGAAAACGTGGATGGAAAACAAGCTTCTCTTGTACCAAAACAACGTATCTTTTTCGTTGAGTCCAATCCCTACTTGAAACGGCAACCACCTGAAAGAAAGATAACATTTGCTCCATACATTTCTGAAAGCCCCACGCCAACATTCTTGTGGATAAACATTCAAAGTGAACTATCTGTTCTTTACCCCCAGTCAAGAACGAGACCACGATACCACCCTGGCGCAGGAAGGTATGTGATCACATCACTTCTCGCATCTCGGCCTTTTGACAAAGATCATGTGTGGTATCTGTTCTTTTCAGTCAGTCAAGAACGGGACCACGCATGACATACCTATGATGTAGACGGAGGTCTGAAGGTCTGGAGTTTCTCATGTTTAGTTGAAGTTTTCCCTTGGGGACGTATCTCCTTTGGGGAGCAGAATTCCTTCCGGAGTAAACTTTTGGTTTCCGCCCTTTGGCTCTTTGCCAGAAAGTAGAGGGGACTTTTGAAAAAAAGTAGTATCTGTTCTTTTCAGCCAGCTAAGAATGGGACCATGCATGACAGACCCATGATGTAGAGGTCTGAGGGTCGAGAGGTTGGTCAGTTAAGTTGTGTCCTGTCGGGGACGTAGCTCCTTCAGGGAGCAGAGCTCTTTGGGGAGTAAATGTTTAATTTCGCGCCTTGGTGCTTCGCCAGAGAGTTAAGGGGGCTTTCGAAAAAGTATATTCAAAATTTTCGAATAAATTTGTTGCGGAGAAACTCGACGTCACTGTTCAATGATACTCAACTTTGTTCAATGTCAGTGTTATTTATTGAACGCTTTAAGTGACCCCTCTCCAAATATGTACACTTTGTCTCGCGGTCCTCTTACGACTCCCTAGTGAACTTGAACTCGGCCTGTTGGCTAAGATATAATGGGCAGTATCTGTTCTTTTCAGCCAGTCAAGAATGGGATCACGCATGACAGACTCATGATGTAGAGGTCTGAGGGTCGGGAGGTTGGTCATTTGTGTCCTTTTCGGGGACGTAGCTCCTTCAGGGAGCAGAACTCCTCCGGGAGTAATTTTTATGTTTTAGCCCCTTGGATCTTTGCCAGAGAGACAAAGGGACTTTGGAAAAAGTACTTTGTCTCGAGGCTACACCTTCACTGGAAGTGAAAATCTGTGCAAAATGCTCCCTGACGTCGAGGTGTACTAAGTAAAAACAACAAATGTAAACTCGTTACCTCGCGGCAGAGTTACCCTGACTACGTAGGGAGACCTTGAACTAAGACGTAATGTTAAGAAATCCCACCAAAGACGTGTCAACTTTAAAAATTGGCCCCGTAAGGTATGCTTAAAGGGTTTCTGATTCTTTACCTTCCATTGATAAACTTGGCTGAGAATCGGATCAGCTCTCTGAGCTTTTATCAGCTCTTCAAATAGACGGACTAAGGCAAAATAATAGTAGTATCACCCATCTGGTTACCACGGTCGCTCGTCTGACTGATTGTATCGTTGTGTAACTTCATTTGATTGTCAGATGAACATTCAACTTACAACCTGATAATTAAAGTCTTTTTGATACCTTCATCTCTTTGAAAGACTCTCGCTTTCTTTCCAAATGAGGTGCATGATTAAGGGGGTCAGGGAAATTATATTTTGGAGCTGGGGTATCATTTTGGTATCTGGGGACCGTCTAGATAAGGCATCTGCATAAGCGTGTGTGAGACCAGGGCGGTAATAAATTATCCAGTCGTAGAGGTCGACTTCGAAGGACCATCTAGCCCTTCTCCCAGTGCCATCATTTCCACTGGTGTTTTGCGGAGACCTGAGAGGGTTTATGATCGGTAACAATCACGAAGGGACTCAAGATAATGTCCGAATTCTCTCACTGCCCACACTATGGCGTACAATTCTCTATTATAAGTTGATAAGATTCCTTCTGCCTTTGTAAGTGTGTGAGTCGCATAGACAATAAACCGTAAGGCTTTCCCCGGAATCTTGGTCTTTGGCTATCACTTCACCCAAAGCACGGCTCGAAAGTCATAACTGGGAAAGAATTTAAACATGCGTTAAGGTCTTTAAACTGTTAAATGCATTGTCACTCTCCTTGACCATTGAAAAGGTACATTCTCATTAGTTAATTGGTGTTCCTTTACTCAAAATCTATATCTGGATTTGTGTCGGGATATATCTGGCTAATATAAAGTTGTATATGGCCATATTATGCCAGATATAAAACCAGATATAAGTATCTTGATATGTTGAATTAAGTTTGAAATGGCCATATCAAGCCAGATATAACTTGATAAATGACCATGCCAGATATAAATATCAATTTTCATATGGCCATATAAAGCCTTATATAACTTGATGGAAAAAATTAAAGAAATACATATCAGGATTTATATGGCCATATCATGCCAGATATAACTTGATAGACGACCATTCCAGATATGCAGATCAATTTTTAAATGGCCATATCAAACTAGATATAACTTGACAAATGTCCATGCCAGTTATACATATCAATTTTCATATGGCTATAAAAAGCCTTATAAAACTTCATGAAAAAAATAAAGAAATACTTATCAAGTTTTATTTGGCCATATCATGCCAGATATAACTTGATTGACGACCATTCCAGATATGCATATCAATTTTCAAATGGCCATATAAAGCCAGATATAACATGCTAGCTGACTGTGCCAGATATACATATCAATTTTCACATGGCCATATCAAGCCAGATATTTACTTCAAAAACCATCATGCCAGATACACTTATCAAGTTTTATATTGCCATATCAAGCCAGTTATCACTTGAAAAAATTGTGTTCTATATGCATATCAAGTTTTATATGGCCATATCAAGCCAGAAATTAACTTGGAAAACCACCATGCCAGATACACTTATCAAGTTTTATATTGCCATATCAAATCAGATATCCCTTGAAAAAATTGTGTTCTATATGCATATCAAGTTTTTATATGGCCATAACAAGCCAGAAATTAACTTGGTAAGCCACCATGCCAGATATACATATCAAGTTTTATATTGCCATATCAAGCCCGATATCACTTGAGACAAGACCATGCCAGATATACATATCAAGTTTTATATGGCCATATCAGGCCAGATATAACTTGATAAAGAAAATGAGAGATGTACAATTGAAGTTTTACAAGGTCATATCGGTTAATACTTTTGTCTTTAATTTGATCACTTGTCCTAAGTTGAGACCACTTTGGGATGTAGTAGAACGTTTCTGCAAACCGAAGTCATCAAATACAGTTTTTTTCTAATATTCCGGTCTAATTAACTAACATATGCAAAGGATCTGTGAATGTGGGCGGAGTCAGAAATTGTAGCCCTGATCTTGTTTTTAATTGTTTAGAAAGTGGAATGTAAGATTATTCATCAAACCTTTAACCAAATATACATTGAAATATGCACTACAGTGTAATGTAAATAAAACGATGCTTTGAATGCATGTAAAAGTACAAATTTCAAAGCATTTTTATTGTTCACTATTAAGTAGGTTGACAAATTCTGTACTTAAGTCAATTTCAACATAATATGAAAGTAAACTTTGTTGAAGATGTTCAGACAGCTCATAAATTTGCCAGCTTTGAATGGCTCCTGATGCTTTATGCAAAGTGTGGATTTTATGTTAAGCTGTAATCCAGCATTAGTGCAGGTGTGGACCATGTGTTCACCACATTTCTGGTCCAAACAAGTGGACCAGGTGAGATCCATATTTGGTTCATATAAAATTTCATATGGCACATATATGAGTTTTCACTTATATCAAGTTATATCTGCCCAATTTTTCTTAAAGCCAGATACATATCCCATATCTGGAGCAGATATGGGACATATATAAATTCCCTATATGGCACATATATGGATTTGCCATATGTGGGACATATAGTGATTTGCCATATATGTACCATATCTGTCCCATATAAAAATTGAGCCATATAAAATTTTATATCCTCAATATATGGCCTTTATGTTATATCAAGTTATATCTGCCCAATTTTTGTTAAAACCAGATACAAATTCAATATATTGACCAGATATATGGGCCATATATAAATTTCCATATATGGCCCATATATGGATTTCGAGTAAGGGGTTCCTTCTTTTTCTCGCAGTCCTTTATGAATTTCCTGTAGTACTGACCTATGGAAGAACGGACTTCTGTAACCTGGTAACCTTCTTTGGAGTGGGCCGCTCTAACATCTTTAAGTAAATTTGCCTTATTAGGTTCTATTTCATTTGCACTAACTAAATGACCAAGGTATTGAACTTTCGTTTTTAGTAGATTACATTTTTTGTGTTAAATGTTAATCCTGCAGAACGAAAACGAATAAAAAACTTTCTAGGTTAGCTAGGTGTTCGTTAAAATGTCTCCCTAAGACTATGATGTCATCTAAATAAGCAGATGCCTTTCTCTAATGAAGTCCTCTAAAAACTAACTCCATTAGCTGTTGAAAGCAAGAAGGTGAATAAGAAAGTCCCATAGGCATAACCTTAAATTGGTAAAGGCCAAACCCGGTATTAAAGGCAGTCTTCTTTTTACTACTCTTCCATCTCAATAGCCTCCCTATTGATCAAAAGTCGAGAAAAATTTACAGCCTTTCAAAGAATCCAGGACAGGGTTTCCCAACCGTTTTCTGGGGGCGACCCCATTTCAGGTAGCAGCATCATATCGCGACCACAATTAACAGCGGCGCATCCACGATTTTGGACTAGGGTCTGAGAATTGTGAAAAGACTATCTAAGCGGAGCGCCACCACAAGTTGGCGCGGAGCGTACCAGAAAATTTCTGAATAAAAAATACCCCCCGCCCTTCCCAGGCTCCACAAGTAAGCTCCTGGGAATAGTATTGTCAGTTTTTTCTTGGAAGGAAAACCCTTTGTTATTGGCAGATTGTCAAAATATGGTCAAATTTGTAAGTGAGAGTTTTGCTAATGGAAATGTTTGCCCGCGGAATACATGGGCAACACATTAACTTATAATGGGCATTTGGAGACCTCTTGCAAGTTTTTCGCTGTACAAAAGTCTGATAAAATGTGTACGTTTTCAGATTGTTACTTTGTTACGTTCCCCCTCTTGGGGCCGCCACTACCAATTAATATACCCCCCAAAATCACAAATTCACCTCCGCACTTATCCGTTTCCAGTGATCGCATTTTACTTCACAAAGTCGCGTAAGCAATGTGTTTAATTAGTCTGTCGTCTCTAGCAATACAGAATTGCTGGATAAGTGATATTTACTGTTTTTCATTTATGGGGTGCCCTTTATGACAATATTTTATAAACTTTATATAATTATGTTATGATATAAACGCAAAATATATTGATTATAGTTTCAGTATATATTTATGTTATGATATAAGTGGAATATAAATGTGTTATACTACGAAAGTAAACCAATATAAATGGATCATATTATAAACCATTTTGAAAAGATTATTAGTAATCCATTTAGTTTACGAGTTATCCATTATAGTTTATAAACATGCAATGTATATAGGTTATGACTGGGAGTACAGCTTTAACAAGCAAAACGGCACTACGTCACGCAGACGCAGATGTATGGAATGCCAAAAGGGTTATTGTATTTCGACATCTTGAGGTATTTTTAAGTCGAGTCAGATACATTATCTCAGAAAAGTTTGCTATCTGTATTTGTAAAATGTCGTCTCATTAGAGACGCCGTTGTCTCTTTACATGTCCTCTTTCAACAAATATCTTTGACCATTTTAGCGCACCCCTGTGCCAAAAGGGTCACGAAAAATTGCCGCCTCCAAGTATTTTTACCTTCTCAAGTATTTCGTCGTCTCCAGGTACATCGATAAATTAATGAGGAAGTAATGAATATACACGATTTGAAGGGCATAAACTACGAAGTTTGGCGCAAAATGAGCCTAAGGTTACAAATTACCTTTTATTAAGAATAATAGCCTATCATTCAAATTGTATGGTAAATCCAGACCCCTGATTCTTCGCTGTTAGAGAGCATACACTCTCAACTTGTCAACAGGATTGAACAATGGGATATGTTTAGTAAATTTGTAGCCCTATAGCCCTATAGATCTAGATACAACTGGGAACTGAACTCTGAATGACATAAACTGAAACAATAATGCCACTCAAATTAGTCTGTCACTGATGACTAGTACAGATCACTTAGAAGTATATCCAGGCAGCTCATATTCACCTGTGTGGATAAGGCCTTGAACAATTTAAAGCCAGTACATGTTGCTTTGTCTGGGAGGTGAACTTAAAGAATATTCTTTTTTTAATTGGCGGAGGAACCTCTAAAAGTAAACTATTCCAGAGAAATTTTACTATTTGTGGTGAGATTTTTTGCCCCTTAAAGTGTTTGAAATATGCTTTATTCGGTTCATACCAACCGGTAAATAGGCACTGTATGTCTTGTTACAGTATAACATAGGTTTATGTCTTATCACCCCAGACAAATGTACCTTGTACTTTCACCGTATGGATGGTCTCAGGTAGTATGTTTCAACAGTATCTAGTATCGCATTTAATGCACAAGGAAACCAAGTACCGTACACGTTACTACCAAGTTACTTAATGAAGTTGCATTGATCACTGGACAGACCCGTAACCAGACTTGGAGAGCAAGGGAGCCAAACCAATCTCAGGGGGCGATAAGTACCGAAAAATGTAATCAAAAATTGTCAGCATTGTTAATGTACATATCATATAGACACGCGTCATTAATTATTACATCGCAATGATCGCATACTAATTACATTCAATCACTTTCGATGTTATTTCCCTTCCACATTGGTTAAAAATTTTGGAGAAATCCTCACACAAAAAAAAATGGTAAAAATAAGTGGCGTAGGCAGAATTTCTCTCACGGGGTAATGCAGTATGCTGTGTGCCTAGGGGAGGGGTTTGAGGGGAAGGGGCGTCCTCCTCCCCTTTGAAACGTTTTGAAAAATTAGGCGTCCTTACCTACCATCTGGTGCCACATTTGATACCTATGAAGTAGAAATTTGTGTTAAAATATTTACGTATTTTGGATATTAAAAAGATCAGCATCAGTAAAGGGGGGGGGGAAGCATAGCCAAATGGTCCTAAATATGCCACTGATAACAATAACAATACAAGTTAAACCATTGGAATACACAATGGTGTATTATCGAATATATCGGTACTGGTGCAATTCAAATCAGAACTTTATTTTAATTACCAAGGAAGTATTTTAAACTATTGATTTCATTTAGCTACAGCATTGCAATTTATTTTTCTTTCAGTAGGTGCCCGAAAAATTCTCAGCATACTTCCCCCAATTTTTCACAGAAAGTCTCGGTTGGGGCTGCAGGGTCTTGGTTGGGGGCTGTAGCCCCACCTCCTACGCCTATGTTTAAGTTTTGGTTAAATACAGGAGCATAAATTTTCACAGAACATCTCACCAAGTCATTGAAACATACAAACAGCTAGGAGAGCTACTTAGAGAGCTATTATTGACATTATCTAGGTATGGGGGAGTAATTCAGTAGTCCAAATTTTTGATTTTCTGCAGGTTCCATAATTTCTGAGAGCGCTCATACCATGAGCTTAATTTTCACATACCGGCTCTACTTGTGACCCACAAACCACATTATTAAGCCCATGAAACAATCATAATCAAACTTTTGTCACTTTATGTGTTGAGAAAAATATCAAAATTTGAAAGTATGCTATTGCACAGGGGCCTGGCTATGCCCGAAGAGCAGGGGTGGGTGGGGAAGCCAAGGAGCAGGGGGCTGGCCCCAAATCCCCCCTTCGTTACGGGCCTGTCACTGGAAATAATATGTTACAGAAGTAGACATACCAGTTGGTAAAGTGCGGACAAGTATGTACTGTACACAGATTCACACCAAAATATGACATGTACTGCTTGCATACAGTCATTGCTGTACACCTGTACACACAATATGTGGCTCCAGTGTCAACATAAAATGCGCGAGTATTGTTTACTTTTCTTCTCTTAAAAACTTTCAGCTTAAATAATTATTGTAAAATAAATATTATTGTAAGTATGTTTGTCCAAAATTTGTAAAGAAGGAAAATTTGATTGTTTCCTTGTTTTACGATAGGAGAAGATGCCCTCGGTAATTGGATGTCTCAGAAGATCAGGATCTTGTGCTGGATTATGACTAATCCTGGAAATTTACAGAAAAAGGCCATCCACGTCAAGGAAACTTGGGCCAAAAGATGCAACACTGTTCTTTTCATCAGTTCACAAAGTACAGACTTTCCTACAGTTGCAGTTGCAGACCAAGAAGGGAGGAAGTACCTTTGGCACAAGACCAGGGGTGCCTTTGACTACATTTACAAGAATTACCTTGATAAAGCTGATTGGTTTTTAAAAGCGGATGATGATACATATGTAATTGTTGAAAATGTGAGAAAACTTGTGTCCTTATATGATCCTGAAAAACCAATCTACTTTGGAAGGAAGTTTAAACTTTATGTCAAGCAAGGGTACATGAGTGGTGGCGCAGGGTATGTCCTGAGCCGAAAAGCTGTTGAGATGCTAGTGGAAAAAGGATTTAATGACACAAAAATTTGTAGAAGTGCTAGCAAGGCTGGTGGTGCTGAAGATGTGGAGATTGGTAAATGCCTTATGAATTTAGGAGTGGAGGCAGGAGACTCCAGAGACAGTGTTTATGAAACATTCCACCCACTTGTTCCACAGCAAATGATTGTACCAAATATACTACCTAGAAATTTTTGGTTATTCTCATATAACTTCTACCCAATGAAAGAGGTAACTGGTTATTCTGCACTTTATGTTTGATTTGGTTCATATCACATGGATGCTGATAATGTGAAATAATATTCAATAACTGTGGAATTTGTGGCATTCATGTTAGACTGAAATATTGCATCATATTACTGTAATTATGTATTCAGATATTATTCAATGCAATTCAATTTGATAAAAGTACAGGCTTTTCATATATGGTACTGAGCCTAGCATCGTTTCATACTTTAGACTGGGTTTGTCCTACAGTCAGTAGCACAGCCATTCACACAGCAGATTTTAGCTATCACCATGGAGATCATGATGAAACTGTTCTTCTTAAGGTTTGTAACATCCTCCTTCTCTGCCTGATTAGATCTTATCACCTCAGGGAGAA
>WURT03069829.1:0-13491 GCA_009936505.3 Holothuria glaberrima
ATCAAATCAAATCAAATCAAAGTTATGAAATAAACAGTATAGTGATAGCAACATTTAGAAAGAAATACAAAACCATCTAAGTAATCAATTTGCTCAGATGACATCTCAGATTACTTCTCATGCACTGCGAAAGATGAAAATTTAGCATTTCTTCAAAAAATTATATCTTCTAAATGCAAGATGCTATTGAGATGGAGTTTCACTGTCTAACACAAAAAATGTTCTTGCTTTTTTGGAAACATCAAAATTTGTCATCAGAACATGTTTCTAAAACTCCACGAATAAAAAATCATTCCAATCATTGAAAGCAATAAAAGAAAATAATGTCCAATTTCAGATCCACCGCTTGCATGAGGGTGAAACTAAAGCAAATGAACTTAGTAGTAAAGATAAATGGCTTTCATTTACGAAATAGTTCATTCAAATTTCGGGGATTGTTATCAATAGTGTCATAAAACGGGCAGCAAAGAAGCACGGTATTCTTAGGCCTTATATTGATCTTTGTAAACATAAAGTTATTTTGTTGTTGCAAAAAGATTCAAAGGTTTATCTACTTGGGGCAGCAGTGAAACAAGATATTGATTCATCTTAAGAACATAAAACACAATAATGCGAGAATGATAGTGAAAATATACATAAATAAACATCTGCTGTCTTTTTTAAGATGTCGTTTACCACCTCGTCCTTCAATACCTGTCTTACAGGCTTCCCAACAGTTCATCACAGCATCTCTTGCCCCGTGCCAGGAATGTGGACCAAAGAGACGATAAGTGTAAGGTGTGACTGGACCAAAAAATACCTTGATGGCTAGTTTTGGGTCAGTCAAGAAAAGCTTTTTCAGACTTGGATAGCAACCCATTTCCTCAGCAAGTTCATCAGTAAGGGCACATCCAGGAACCTTTCCAGAAAAAAAAAAGAAAAATATGATATTGGGGTTTGAATGGACACTTTTCATTGAAAGAATTTTAGCATCAGATTGAACCAGCCTATGTAAAATTCAAAGGAAAAAAAAAGCTATCCACAAAAGCATGTTTGTATTTCTCAAAGAGTCTCCCTAGGACTTATCATAAAATTGAAACCAAAACTATCAAAACGGAATGCTCAATATTAAAGGGATGAGTGGTGGTGGCTTTGGGTGACCTCACCTTACCATTGTCATCACTACGTACTGGCTAAGGTTCAAGTTTGAGAAAGGAAACTGATTTGGTATACTAAATTTTGAGGCGTTTTGGGGAGGTTTGAAACAGACCTAAATGATAAGGTGGATACTCTGGTTCAGGTTTGACTATAATGAGGCAAATTATATTAAGCCCCCATGTCATCAAGTTCTTGGTGAATATTTTTCAGGGTAACCCTACTCCGAGGGCCGTGCTTTATTTTGGTCTTCCACTCATAAAGGAAAATGCGATGATCCTCACTCGCCAATCAAAAAAAAAATAGAATAAATGGAGGGCCAATCGGGAATACGGACACCCAACTTTTCTGAATAACCATAAAGTTATAAATTTAAAACGAACGAATACGTGAATGGAAAACAAGTTTCTCTTGAACCAAAACAAAATAGTTCTTTGATTAAATCCTCTTCTTACCAAGATGCCAGCACTTTACGTTTGCTTTATACCACACTGAAAATTCAAAGTGTACATCAGTGACGGAATACCTGGTATCCTGAAGTCAATGTTCACTCCCACACGTACCGTCTACGTCAATGCAATTGGTTGAACTCCTAGAGGGATCAATTGCAATATCGTAAGTCATGTCTAATCCCTTCAACGGGGATTTCTCTTTCGTCTGCGTCTTTTCGGCAGTTCGGGGCCGTAGCTCCTTGGGAGAGTAGAACTCCTTTGAAAGAAACGTTTGGTTTCGCTCTTGGCTCTTCCTCAGAGAGAAGAGGGAACTTCGGAAAAAATGGAGTTTCTCCTTGCGCAGAGTCGATATCGTGGGTTGGTCGGTTAAATTTGTTCTCCTTTCGGGCACGTAGTTCCTTTGCAGAGCAAACTCCTTTGGGGGTAATGTTTGGTTTGGCCCCTTGGTTCTTCCCTAGGGAGTCGAGAGGACTTTGGAAAAGGAGTTTCTCGACCTTTTAGCTAAGATCATGTGTAGTATCTGTTTTTTTCTGTTTCAGTAAGTTGAGAAAGGGATCACGCATTGCAGGCCCTTGATGTAGCGGTCTGAGGTTCGAAAGGTTGTTGTTTTAAGTTTGTTGCCCTTTCGGGTACATAGCTCTTAAAGGGAGCAGAACTCCCAGTATCGTTTGATTTTGCCCCTTGGTTCTCCGCCAGAGAGTAGAAAGGACATGGAAAAAATTAGTTTGCTATCTGTTCTTTTCAGCAAATCTAGAAAGGGGCCATGTATGACAGACCCATTATGAAAAAGGTGTAAAAGTCAAGCTGTCAAGATGTTGGTCATGTTAAGTCTTACTGTCTCTTGGACAGATGGCTCCTTTGGGGATAAGAAATCGTTCGGGAGTAGCGTCTGGTGTTCACCCGTTGGCTCTTCTCGAAAGAATCTCGGGCACTTTGGAAAAAGATCCTTTCAATGGGCAGCAGAACCTCTCCGGAGAAAACGTTTCGTTTTCTCTCTTCGGCATCCAGCTGAGAAGAGTTTGTAAAAGCATGGGGAAGCCTTCAATGGATGAAACTAAAAATGACTTCTCTGGCATTTGGCTATAACAATGTCTAGTATCCTGTCTAGGCCTTTTAGCTACGATCACGTGAAGTATTTGTTCTTTTCAGCAAGTCTAGAGCGGGGTCAGGGATGACAGACCTATAATTAATGTAAAGGTCTAAAGATTAAGAAATTGATAATGTTAAGTTTTAGTGTCCCTTCACCTCATTTGAAATACAGAAATCCCTAGGGATAAAAGTTTGGTTATCGTTCTTTTGGAGCTCTTCGCTAAAGGGGACTTTGAAAAATGTACCATCAGGGGACCTAGCACCTTTGGGCTGTAGACCCTGGGGGAGAAGAACCTCTTCGGGGTAACGCTCTGGTTTTCGCCCTTCGATATCCACTTCTTTGAAAAAGTGGTTTCGAAGTTTCTCCTTCTCGGTAAGTCAGAATTAGTGTTATATTCTCCCTGACGTGGATGGCTAAGTGAAAAGACTAAACGTGAACACATTCCATTGCGGCAGGCTGACCATGATGAGTTAAATATTGGCCCGCTGTACATCGCTGTCAGTGAGGCAGAAGATGGAGATAAACTAAATATACTTACAAATAACCTACGTCTGCCGTATCTTTCAACCAGCTCTTGATCTTTCTGCAAGATATCCTCAAGCATTTTCGTCTTCGGAGGAAGGGTCATATGACCTTTGAAGATCCTCAGAGACCACCGAGACTGCAGTTCTCCTATGGGAATCAATCCCGAGTCTGGCGGTATTAATCCGATACAAGCCAGAGTTGCTTGGGGCAGTCGAGCTGGAAACACGTACTTGTAAAGATCACGCTTGTAAATATCATCTGCGCAAAAATGCCAACAAATCCAAGCATTCATTATTTTACATTATTCTAAGAAATGTATCAATAAACTTAACTCTAATCTTTCCAAACATCCATTCTTTAGTTCCCCCATGACTCAACGACACTATTGTTGAACGTACGTACGTGAGGCTACGCGAAGTTCAGGAGATCATATATAGTTTGATTGAAGCTTGCTGAAATTTAATATAATACCATGCAAAATACCGAGAAGTCAGATCTTATGCTAAAATTCTGAAATCTAACAAAAACCTTGTAGAATAATATAAATTTAGGTATAAACAGATTCAGGAGTTATTGAATTGTGCCTAAATTATTATTAAAAAAAATAGTTAAACTCGTTACAATGACATGAGCAATAAGTATATATCTTACTGCAGTGAACTAGCAAGATGGAAGCAAGGGAGCGATCGCTCCTAACAAAGGTTCCAAAACCTCTGCCTGCACACTTTCAGAACTTTAGTCACCTTAAAATTAATGTCGTTCAACGGAGTTCGTAGACAAAATTATTTTAAAGATTTTCACCCTTTACAACTATTTCCAAACTTGCGAAAATCTTTAATAAGTTCTCGACTTTGGGGCTTTTGCCACAACTCTTAATTTCTCTTAAAATCTTAATTTCAGTGTACGTAATGTAGAAACCCTGACAAAATAGTAGGTTGCCAAAAAAGGTTGCTACCTCGCCCCCTTTCGTACCTAGTCTGAAAGACAGTTACGAGAGTAACGCAAGTGTTGAACATTTTCCTGCCCCGAGAGGTTGCTCCCTGTCGAATTATGAAGTAGAAGTTCTGCGTTCCACAGACCACTTCATATCCGGCCTGTTGGAAGTAGGCATTTACCTGAGTCCCACAAACCCCGCAGCATCGCTGCAATGGTTTCATCAAACGAGTAATTTAATGAAAGGAAAATATGCATCTGGTTCCATATGGATTTGATGAGGCTGCTCACAGGATGCAAGATGGACACTTTTCCACAATTGTGCTCGGAAGCATACCTAAACGTTGAAACAGATTTGTGCAAAAGAGTAGCTACACGAAGGAACAAACACAGGACACCGGCGATAGGCAGGAAAGCATAAACCCCATTTTTGAAACTTAAAATCATATTTAATATGTGGTAAAAAGTAAATGTTGTTCCCAACTACCCAACTTTTGCCCCTTGTTTGTTTTCGTGGATCAGGATATTAAAATTGTTCACCAGTAGAATAAGGTCAATGGTGAAAACATTTTCTGTCCCCTTTACATTTACTAGCAGGATCCCGAAGGCCTATGGGCTGATGAAAAACCCTTTACAAAGGATAAGGACTGAGTAACATTAAATAAAAGAAATAATACTAAACAGCAGTCGCAGTATTGTACCTGAAACAAGTTCATCGTCAATAAATGGCGTTTTGACGTTGAATCCTGTACCCCACATCACGATGTCAATATCTTCCAATCTTGTCCCGTCTGCAAATTCAACACCTTTGGGAAGAAATCTCTTTATTCCATGTTTCACTTTTACCTTACCACAATTGATTGCGGTAAAGATATTATCGCTGACGGTAAAGTACTCGTCAAAAAGTGGGCGGTCGGGTCTGACCCCTGTCACGTCATAGTCAACGTCTCTCTCCAGAAACCTCTGATAGAGGAACTTAAAGATTTTTCCAGGTAACCAGCGGTAGTTAAATCGATTGTCTAACAACACATCGTACGGCCATCCCCCCATGGCCCGTCTAGGGTAGACCCAAAATCCGTTTCTCACGCTTAGGTAAACCTGTAGAAAAAAAAAAGAAATTTGCTTATTTAAAAGCTGGATAAACTTCGAGGATTGTGAAAATGTGGTAATTAAGGCAGGGCATTCGATCAAATTCAACGTAACAATGAAACTACCAACAATGGAAGTCACCCTCCAAAACTCTAATTTATCGTTTATCCCCTTCGGCTTCCTTAGGTTAAGAACCCTACCACATAAACTTGACAATTGAACGTCATGGCGCCTCACCTTACGATATGCAACCGGCCTCTTAAATAGAAGCCCGGAGTGAGGAAAACGATAGAAGAAAGGGGACCATGCGACTCACCAGATGCGTTAAAGTATCCCCCACCACTTGCTTAGTTTTTCCATTACTGTGAGCAAGGAGTATGATCATAAGGAGAACCAACAAGCATTGGTTATCTGTTTTTTTTTTTTTTTTTGTTTCTGCACTGTATAAGTAGGGAATACAGTTAGGCTTTGTTTGTTGCTCATAGTTTGTTCGAAATTTTATAAAAGCACCTGATTCTATTTAACCCATATCTCTTTCATCAAACTCCTCATACTTCCTTTATTCGACAAATTGAGCTTTCGATATAAATACATCGCCCGATCAGAACATGAAGTTTGCAGGGAAGGTCATCTTTTTGGAAACATTTTACGTTGAAATGCAGACTGCTTCTGGATAAAATCCTTTAACTTGGCATATGATTTGTGACGTCATTAGCATTGTGGTGGTATCGGAGGTACATCAGTGATCAAGTTTTGGTTGCAGTCAAGCTTCGACCAATTTCACACTTCAGATAATTTCGCTTTTTCTTTTTTTTTATACAACCCTAACCTTAGTATGTGACTTCTACCTTCATTTACGTATGGAGAATTTATGTTGCACTTATGAGTCAAGTTTGATAGAAACTTTTAATTGAACTCAGCTTAACATTTTCAGGATATTTTACAAAGCGGTTTAATATGAGCTTTGACCTTAATGTGTGACTGTCCATCTTACTAACACACCTATTTTGCATTTTTGACCCAAATTCAACTGCAAATAGGTCAACGTCCGAAACAGATATGGACAACAGAGTGTGTAATAAAAGTTTGATACACAGACAAAGACAAGCGCACACATACACTCACATGAAAACAACCGATTGTAGCAGGTTGGTAGGATCACACTTACTTGTTTAGCCACGTGACCTGTTTCTGCGGCGACGTCAGTTGCCGAAAAGCTTCCCCCTGTGTGAACGTAAAAAATGAAACAATAGTGGATAATTAATTCCGCTTTAATGATATTTTGAATTCCTGAGTTCAACGTTGTAATAATTCAATAATCCATGCTAAGTCCCTTCCACAGAACCTGTCGAAACTAAAACTGGAGTAACTCGGATAAAAACTGGAGGAACTCGGATAACACCTCTTGTTTACTTTGGTGGTTTAAAGGACTGACGCATAGATAAGAGAAAAGACATCCTCTCCTGAACATGAAAAGTACTGATTTAAAGTGCTTTTCGTTCAGTGGTTAAATTAGATACATTTAGAGATGTCAAGCACGAAAATTGGTTCTAAAAGCTGTGACCGCTATTTGTCCTACTCCCATCCGATGACTCATCACCTGCTGCCTTTCTGTGAAAAAAATTTCCACAGAAAGGCAAGGGGGTTATTTTGGAGTAACTCGGATAGCAAGTACTGACTTGTAATTAGGATGAAAATACAAACTACCAACAACAAAAAAAAAAAAAATTAAAATCTGGAAAGGTGGAATAAAGTTATTTTAAATGTTGTTTGGAACTTTCTTTTTGTCTTTTGGAAAAAAAAAAACATTTAGAAAAAGTATTAAATACTGAAGCATACCAGACGCTCGTGTCCGTTCACAATTTTGGCACCAGGCAATGCAGATTTACATGGCTTACGTAACGTCGTTCGTGAACTAGACTTGTAGCTGTAATATAATTTTGTGTATACCGCGGGAAGTATATTCACAGGGTTTAATTAAATGCTATGAAAGTCTTCAGTTTGTCCTATTTGTGCGATCTCTGTGATTAACTACTGAAATAGATGTGACTTGCCTGAAGAAAACCAAGAATAGGGATAAGTCTGTTGATGAATGAAAAGAAGATAGGAGAGGAGGAAGTTGGCTTGATACATAAAAGAGAGAAACACCGATTTAGGGAATTCTGTGCTTTGGAAGGCAGGTCTATGAATATAGAAAAGGTGGAATGGGAACGGCAATTAAGGCTGAGAGTGGCTGGAACAGGAACGGGGATTGAGTAAGGACGACTTAAAAGAAGGGTCTAAGCTCAAATCAAGTTTTGATATATTAGAGGGGTACTTATTCTAAGCAATCTGGTGAAATTCCCGTTGAAATCCGACGTGTGGTTCACAAGATATCAGCAGATTAAGTCGTCACATTTTCAACAGAAAGTGAACTTGAAGCAAGCACATATGATATCATAGTCTCACATTAATGAGCAGTCCTTTGTTTTTCTTTAAACTTTATAACCAATCTTCTCCTCAACAATCAAATGTTATGGGAATGTGATTGTATGAGAGGCATGGGAAAATTACAAACTTCACATTCCACGTAGGGAGGTCTTATCCCTATTAATTTCAAGGTCAGCACAACAGACTAAAAAAAACAAAGGAAACAAAGCATCCCTTATCAATGTGAGGAAGTGATATCAGGGAGCTGCCTAATTATTTAACTCCCACTTCCCTCAAGCTCACTTTGGGTCACAAATGCAGTAACTTCTTTTGCTGATATCTCGAGTAATACATGGCCGATTTGAATGAAAGTTTCACCAAAATGCATTTGTTCCTCTTTCACATATAGAAAGTAAATTTTTGCTTGAACCCTTCTTTTAACGAATTGGAATGGAGTGCGGAAAGGTGTCGGGGGGGGGGGGATGGCCCGGACCGATGTTTAAAAGGTGAGAAATCGGGATGGAAAACCTAGGAACGAAAGACTGAGTTCAGCAGGCAAAGTTAAAAAAGAAAAGGACTAAAAGGAGTAACAAGAAAAAATTAAAGAGGTAGGGAGTGTGAGGGGAGGTAAGAGAACCGTAAGCTGAAGTCGTTTATCAATACGTCAAGATATTAAATCACTTCTTGTCCTTGAAAGATTAGGCAAAAGGAAACGGGAAAAATCGCTGTGAGTCAATGTCCGGCCTCTGGCTCCCCTTTAGCATCAACAATACAAATCAAAGCGGCCCAGAAATTTTAATTTGGGGTCCCCTTCTGCTAACTCGGGGAGGCGAACGTTCTCCCCTTGTACGATAAATATATACTGCTATAGGTTGAATTGGGGTCCGTCCGAATTTAGAACATGGTCAATTTAAAAGGAGAAAATCTCTCATGCCCGATGTTCAGAACAGGCGGAAATGATTCACCTTGGATTAAATAGACTTCCTCATAATTTGCCATATTTTTTCTTTGATTTGATTATCATGACATGCATGAAATGTGTGATTTACCAATTGAGGAGTGGGGTCACAGAGTTATTTCATTCCAGGCTTCAGGCATATGTCACCGCCAAGACATCCTCGGCGTAGGGATTAGTTTAAGTTGCTGAAGCCAACCCGGCCAAAATGTGGTAAAGTAAATCAATTGCAGTAGCCCTAATTTAAATTAAAATTTGTATTAAAATTCTGACCAAAATCCTCGGCCCCCACTATTAACAAAAAGTCCCTACGGCCCGGAGGAGGGAAATTTGAACTGGGACTTAACATTACTGCCTACAACACACTCAGTTTCCAACACAAGCCTGTTCTGTATGACCGAGCAAAACTACATCTTAAACGTCGCGTGGGCAAAAAGTAGGATAATTAATCAAGTTCCTACCTTCGATCTAAAAACCAATTTTCTGTCAACCCGTCTTCTCAATAGTCTTTTTATTTCTTGGCAAACATTAAACATTACTCATATGAAAGTTCCTTTGCACCAATAACTGAGTAACAACTAATTAGAGTCTAGTGTAATACTCTTCATGCCAGAAAGTGTTTCACCTGACGATAATTCAAATAGACTTTTATAGTAGCCTCCATGAAAATAAATACGTATATATAGTACAGATGTAAACTCAGCTCTGCAGAACGCAGGGAGGAAGTATAAAATATCAACAGCGTGCTGTGGGCCAGCAGGTTTCCTGTCCAAAGTGGACATTTCACACCTGAGTGCACCTTCGTATTTGCATTGCTCTAAAAGTAAACAAAGTGTAAAGTTCGACTCGTTCTGTGCACAGGACCTCTCAATCAGTAGCAGATCTCATGCCACCTGTCTTGTTGAAATAATGTTCATCACATTCACACCATTGCAACAGGCAAAGTTTCAATTGATCGAACGAGACTTTTGAACGATGACACCATCTGTTAACTAACCACAATTTTGCATAGTCAACGCAATACATATGTTGACAGTACACTGGCAAACAAATAGTTAATGACTCAAACCAATTTAAGGATATTCGACCTCAAATGTTTTTTTTTTTTTTTTTACCTTTGTCTTATTCAATTACCCTAATTGTTCATAGGAATGGACACCAGGTTTCAACTTCATCTAACTCACATTTGAAGAGTTCGTGAAACGTCTTTTTACGAAAGAGTTAGGCCAATTTGCCTTTTTATTTGTATGTATAGACACTGGCCGTAAGCACTTTGCAACAACAAAGGAACCACTTTCAGACTCATCATGTTCGAAATATGGTATGGTTTTGTGTCATTTCCCAACATACTGACAAGCATATCATGACCGAAAAATAGACTTATTGAAGTTTGACTGGTGCCTTTGCCCTACTACGTCATCCAATACTCATAGTCAACTTTAATGGCTTGGTATCTACCTATCAAGATTGGATTTGATGAGAATAACTGATTAAAAAAGATGGATTTTACGACACAGTTTGAATCAAAACGTGGCCCAGTTTCATGTATTATTTAAATTAATCTTTGGCTTTGACCTGAAATACATGCGAAGGTACCGTTTCAAGATCTGTCGAATCAAGTTCAACAGTCTGCATATTTTCGTTAAAATGACTTTTTACAATCTTCTGATAAGCAAGTCACGACAAAAACCTACTCTTTATTATTTGAATTTAGCATTTAACGTATGAATTTACAAATGCATACGGTTTTATTGTCATCTACTTATCTAACCAGTTGAAACTTGATCGTGAAACGTTTGCCTTCACTCTCAGACACTTCTTCACCCTTCTTAGGTCGGTTACAAATGAAATCAGCTTACTAAGGTAGTACAGTTCAAACATTTTCTCAAGGTCGCAGACGGTCGTTAGAAGGGTAAAGTTTTCAAAATGCAAAAAGGCACATTTAAGATCAGTATCATTAGTCTCAAACGAATATCTTTGGATTGTAATTGAAACAGGCTAATTCAGCCACTGTTATAACTGAGATGCTGAATTTTAAATTTCAATAAGTTTCCTATTTCACATTTTTCAGTTCCATGCTAGGAATGTGCGGATCGTCTATCCCGTCATTCTCATTTCTATTCCAAGCCTCCAAAGTTTGAGGCAAATTGGTCAGTCCCTTTGTGGCTATAAACTTGTGCATATAACGTCACATATAACAAAAAGTGCTTCCCAATGGAGGCAAGCGCATATCATTAACATTTTACTTCATTAAAGGCAGACAGCTGATTGGAGCATCGGTCGGATGCGCGCGAAATCTTCCACGGGCGCGTGAGAAGTCTACGTCGTGCGTGCAGTATGCTTCACTGTTTGCCTCCAAAACGACGTCGCGTGACGTCAATGCATTTGATGTATTATACAGAAATACGCTTACGGCTGTGGAAACAGGGCGTTGCTAACAATTCCCTGACGGAAATATATTCCATTTCGGAAAGTGATGAACCAGGTATCTGTACCTAACAACAATAGCGAATAGCCGGTACTGTGTCACTAAGTGACTTTAAATTAGAATGGCCGGCAGGCTCGGCGGAAGCTCGAAACTAACCCCACTTTTCATCACCGGGCATATCAAAGGCATGGGGGTCAGGAGCCATTCGTACTTCACTTAGTGGGGTTCAAGGGCAAGTGCTGCAAAAGCTCTTTCTTATTTAGGGGCAGAAATTGCAAGGGCTAATTTGGCACGACTAATTTCAGCTGGGCTGTCACGAGCAGTAGGGATAGCATTAGATAAGTAGCTGAGATGGATAGGAAAAAAGCAATACAAGAAATATTACTTTTAGTGGTTCTGGTAGGTTCTTGCCACTGTCGCTTGTTTTCCTTTGTGTTTTATACTTTATTATAAATCAAATACCTTCTAAAACACTTTAAGGAAAATTGGGCAATATAGTGAAATTGTCCCTCTTCCAAAAGGGAAGGAGTGCCCTACCCTATGATCCACACCCATGTGTGTAAGTCCACCCCGGTGCCGTCCACGCCCCCTGGTCAATGATTAAAAGTCGATTTGGTACTGTTACAGAAGAAAGTGATCGTTGTTAAATAAGGTGGTTTATAAATGATATTTTTGTAGCAACTCGGCCTATCACATATGGTTATCTTCATCCTGTCGACAAAGTGCATTAAGAGGAGCTCGAACAAATAATTGAAAATTAAAATCTAAATGTAGATTCCTTTGTCATACCAATAATAAGGACGGTCTTATCTATAAAAGGGTCACTCGTTCGATACTGAGAGGTGTGAAACACTTCTCCTGTGAAGTCCTCTTGGCCAGGGTAATCTGGAATGTTTGGTTCCGAGACGTAACCACTACATATCATGACGAAGTCGAACGTTTTCTTAACCACTTCCTCTCCTTCCCGTTTTACATGAACGTCCCATCTCCCCGTCCGTTGGTAGTCTTCTGCCTGTTCTATCTTTAACACTTCAGTCTTCAGTTGGATGTACTCTCTGAGCTTGAAGTGGTCCGCGTAATCCTGAAAATTAGAACATACAAATAGTGCTGTCTTTAGTACACTCAAAGAAAAGTGTCTTCGACATATACATCGATAATAGTAATGGAATCCCTGTAGCTTTCCTTTTAAAGCTTATGCACCAAAAGGTACCACAAACGGACTACCCCTTGAACTGCGGAATCTTTCCAATTCTTGGCAAGTTTTTTTTTACATTTTAAATATTTTTTAATTGCAGTAAACCAACTATCATAACCCGTATTTCCGTATTCTCTGATTTCACCTGACTTTTGCAATCTTTTGTGGAGTACACTGTTTCACCTATCCAATCATATCAAATTGGCAAGATCCACCTGAGCCTGTCCAAAGTGACAGAAACTTTCGGGTAGCTTTCAACTGTCACTTTACAATGGAACTACATGTCAACAACGTTTGTCGAGCGGCATCGCTTGTTCTTCATAAAATTGGTAAAATTGGAACACAGTTGGATCAGAAGACCACAGAAATTTAAGTTCATGCTTTTGGATCTTCAAGAGTACGTAGTTGCAACAGCTAACTCTATATGGGCTTTCAGGCTCTCGCCGCAAGAAACTCCAACACATACAGAACTCGGCTGCTTGACTAGTAACACTAGCAACTGTAGGAATGATATAACTTAAAGCTTGCACAACCCTGCCTCTGCTTTTCTGCAAGATCTCGTCTACAACATCCCGTCGCCTTCATTCCACTTCAAAATGGCTATTCTCACCTCTCCTGTTTCTACGATGTATTATGGCCATTGGTTAATTTATTGCTCACCTGCTTATCTTTTTTAAAAACCTAAATAAGATCAAAGAAGTTATAGCAGTTCCACATAGAGAATACACATCTTTTCTCCAGCCTTAAACTTTCATCCTCTGGACACTTTACCTCTGCGCAAAGGGAATTAAGTCTGTTTGGGGGCTTATAAAACTGTGGATTATTAATAAAAAAAAAAACTAAAATAACCTACAGCTTTAGGAAAATGGAGGTAGATGGTGAAAAAATCGTACATTTGTTAGATTCAAGTCGTCCATCATTAGTAGGTTACTGTAATTTAATAATGTGAACGGTGCCAGGGTTTCTGTGTTTGTTCGAAAGCCGTCCAAAGGGAGACCAACAACACTGTTTATACTTTGCAAATAACTGGGGAGGGAACTAATGTCAAGGGGAAAAGAAATTGTGACACCACTACTTACTAGACATCTTTTAACAGCATATGTTCTTGCATAAACCCCATCCAAAAACACAAACAACAATATGTTCGAGTTATCCCGTAATTATTACACATCGCAGCCGTTAAGACTACAGTATCACAGTATTTATATCAATTCTACCACCTCTAGCCATCCGTTATTGAGAATCCTGCATTCTGATTGGTTAAACACTGACCTGTTATTC
>WURT03069840.1:0-13491 GCA_009936505.3 Holothuria glaberrima
AAAGATTTTACACTTTGCTGAATCTAGATAAACTTAATACAGTATTCTGAACTAACCAGTCAGTCCAAAAAGTGAGCCTTCCAAAGTGGGAATCAATGTTCTAGACCTGTACAGTTTTATGAAGGTCTCAGATTTTTACTTGATGTGCCGTTGGTCATAAAGTATATGTAACAAGAACAGGGGAAAGTTGAAACTTAAAATAAAAGTGCACTAACCTTTACCCATTGTTACAGAACTACAGTACCTGTATAGCTCAAGGATTTTCTACAAGTACCGGACTAATTTCTATCATTACCAGAAAGCTTTTTCATGTACATTTATTACCATAAAATATGTTGTAATGACGTCCTACTTGAAAAAAAATTAGAAAATAAACGGTTTACTAATCAATCATGTGACCTATTTATAACATTTCATCCAATCACAAAACATAACATTAATGTCACTTGCCATAGCAACCCTCTCAACCAATCATAAGAGAGTCAACAAACAACCAGTACTTCAACAAGTAAATAGAAGTGAACAATGCTACCAGAAAGCCTGCACTGTTGCAATAAATTGAATTGCATTGAATTGAAAAATACCTTCCTGTATGCAGTGGCGTGCCCAGGATTTCTCTCAAGGGGGGGGGGGCGTGCAGTATGATGTGTGATGGCCGGCATGGGGAGGGTTTTTTTTTTTTAGTACAGTACTTAAAATCGTAAATTATTGAACGCAAATTTTATGTCAAGGGTAGCATATGTAGCATCAGATGGCATGTAAGGACACCTAATTTTCAAAAATTTCTCAAAGGGGAGGGGGACCCCTCCCCTTATACAACTCCCCCAGGTCGGCGATCAAAGAACATACTGCGTTCCCCATACTGCGTTCCCCTCCCCTGTGAGAGAAATCCTGGCTACGCCGCTGCTTATGAGTGAAACTTTCTTGACACAAGCGTTGAGGCACCTTTTGTCGTTAATGTAGCCCATATTGTCAGGAAAAAATGTCCAGCACTCCCCACTCATCGATCCTCAGGGACGCCCCTGTGTGAAGGGGGTGAAGGTCGAGAAATCGCGTCTGGTCTGCCCCTCCAATGTCAAACATCTTCCTACGCCGCTGCTTCCAAATAAGTATATAATGATGTACAATGGTAGTTCACTCGAAAAAGGTGTATTTACCCGAGTTCCAGAGATACTCGGATACTTTTAATAACGGATCAAACTGAAACTATCTAAAGTATACAAATTAATAGAACAAGTGTTGAGGAACCCCCTCTCTTTAGAAGTCAAATGGGTTCTGAATCCAAAATTAACTTAAACATAGGGCAACTATTTGGCATCAAATCAACATGATGTCATCGGTTACAAAACAATTAGCCTAATACAAAAAGGGGATAAAGCAGTTAAATCTTCTCTGACTGGAGGTGACATTAAGCCTGTCAACAAATTCCCCACGTAACACAAAACGTTTTTAAAACGTCACAGTGGTGTAATAAAACGTTTTATAACACCATTTTACACGTTTTAAAAACGTTTTGTGTTACCTGGGCACACAAGGGCGTAGGCCGCCAGCCCCCAGCGAAATTTTTGGGGGCGGAAGTATGCTTTAGTCCTCCCCCCCCCCATTCCAAGGACGAAAACCCGTTATTTATCTCTTCTGTAAGAAATGTCAAATATTTGCAGTAATTTACCTTAAAATTTGTCCAAAATGATGCACCAAATTGCATCTAAGAACCCCCAAACCCTTATTCAAGTTTGTCTCTTCTGTAAGAAATGTCAAAAATTTGCAGTAGAGTACCTTGAAATTTGTCGAAAATGACAGTGCACCAAATTGCATCTAATGACCCTAAAATATCCAAAAAATTTCCAAAGGGGAGGGGGACACCCCAGGACGGCGATCCGAAACAAGGCTCACCCCCCCGTCTCATAACAGCTTTCTACGCCTTTGTCTGTACACATGAGATGTGTTTAAGTTATCACCAGGCATGATTCCTGAGTAAACACCCAAAGTGCACCTTGTGTGTCAGTGGGAGTGCTATATACATTCCTGGACCGTGCAAAAAAGGTGCACTGAATGGTGCCCAATTCGGTGATCTACAAATCAGAGCATGAACACAGTGAAACAATAAAATACAGTTATTTGAAATGGTTAAATTTCAGTCCATTTCACACAAGAAAGCGATTGACACTGCAGTAGGCCTTAGTGTCTTTGTTGTTCGAGGTTCAACTTCAGCCAATTCACATTTTCGGTATGCCAGTAGGCATCATGTGGACTGGAGGGGGATTCGATCCCACTGTATAGTCACAATCACCTTTACAATTTTCCGTCATATCATAAAACGATGATATACTGTAGCTGAACTAGTTTTTACTCAGCATTCCCATGATAAGTGCTATATAGCACTTAACATGGCACTTAACAACGGAAATGCTGAGTAAAAACTAGTTCCAAATGAAATTTAACCCTGGGATATGTTATGCATGGATGCACCTTCTGTTGATCTCATCTCATGGATAGTGGTTTCAGGGACAAAAAACAATACCCATTTTAGTTGGTCAGTGTGTACCACACATGAGTGTTTTGTGCTGATACAATGGCACACGAGTTGGCCCGAGGTTTTTTATCGCACGAGTGCGTTTCATTTCGTCATAGAGAAAAATTGAATTGCCCTTGATCCATGTCGTTTCAGGGAGTTGCCGATTACTTGAACCCATTCTAGTCATCTACGACACTAAGGCATATCGTACTTGTGCACTTTTGACCCCAAATACGTTCATTGTGCAAGGTTCCGAATCGTGTCCTTGACCTACATAATGTATACATGTAACTAAGTGTGAGTCACTTTGTGTGGCACTTACGTGTAGGCTATGCATGTGATCACTACTCTTTCAATTGTTCTGCAGAGCAATGCACAGCTGCTTGGGAGTGTGATTGTCCGAAGTCATCGGAGTTCCTGTTGCAACCGGTAATTTATTTCAATATTTTTCGTTCCTTTTCAATTTCTTGTTGGTCAGATGTTATTAAGGTGGGATTAATGTAGCCATATCAAAGCCGTGGATTTCAGGAACCAATATATTAGAATATTGCAGGTTCACTGTATTCGAGCCTCTACGTACGTAGGCTACGTTATTACAGCTGTTTACGTCGTCTGCATTCGTAGCAATTGTTGTGAATTACGCAATAGGAATATGCTTAGGCACACATACTCAACGCATGTATATAAGTTACAATATAGCCAACATTTAGCCTATAGCCTAACCTGACATACAATATTTGCAAAGCGCTTCGCCGAAAACTCTAAAAAGGAAACGCACTGATAAGAAACAGGGAACAAAGAAAATTAATGTAAGAATAGGTAAGATTTAGGTGCTTTTTAAAAGCAGAGACTGTTTGAGCATCCCTGATATTCCTAGATTTTGCGGGTGTATGTTACGAAGTGATGGGCCAGCTACCCAAAAAAGCTTTGTCGCAGGTGTTTTTTCCAAGACAGAACTACCAGGAGAGCTGTATCTCTGGCAGATCATGTAATGGGGCCCATATTAAAGGCTGAGTGGTGTCAGTATCACAGAGTTTGTAAGTTAGGTCTGCAGTTGATGAGGCATTTGTAAACATGAAGAAATTTAGGCTTTAATTTAATGTGTTTTCGACAGGATGTCAGTGGAGCTTTTCCATGAAAGGTAAAGCTTAAAGGACTAAGCTTATCGGAGTAACTGCAGAATACCCCGGCCAATTTTAAAAAACCAATCTGGAGTGGAGTCACAGTCCCACTGGCTGTTTAACAATAAATGGTTATTTTGAGAACAAGTCAATATACACATTACGTGAAATTGCCCTTACTCAAATCGCCTGCCATTGTACAGTGCAAAACCCAACCTTTGGTTGAAAAGTCGGGGATTTTACTTAGATGTTTTCACCTACAGACTATAGCTTAAAATTTTGAAAAATCAATAAAAATATTATAAATCCTGATACACGTCCCAGTGGCTATAATTTGTAGGTGCGAACATCAAGTAAAATCCCGACTTGTCCGCCAGAGGTCGGGTTTGCACTGTTCAGTGGTAGGCGATTTGATTAAGGGCAATATCACGTAATGATCCTCCGTATACTTTTGCGAAAATTATTTATAAGTCCACTGCGCACGGGTGGAGTCGCAGTCCCAGTGGCCATTTATCCAATTGATGGAGTCTCATACTCTTGCAAGAATAGCCTATTTAAAGTCCATCCTAAGTGTAGTTGGGATCCCAGTCCTCGTTGAAGAGGATCAAAGTCCATCCTGAGTGGAGTGGCAGTCCAGGTCCTCGGTGAAGAAAAGCCATGACTCTGACATCACTGTGTTCTTACATACATGCTTTCGACTGCAGCTGCGACCGCGACTCCATTCTGGAGTGGAGACTGCTTAGGGTTAGTAAGATCTGTTGTTACTTATTCTGTGTTTCTTGATTACAGTGCAGCATACTGGAACTGTAAGTTTTCCTTAAGAAATTTATCACTTTGAATTGTTGCAGACTCAGATAATATTTAGACCAATGAAACATGGAGGATACCAAAATTTGGGATGGATAACCTTATCTTTAAGGGTCACCATGGTGATCAAGCCTATACCATATTATGTAACAGTATTGACACAATTAATAGACCAGCGCTTTTCAACCTTTTTTAATTTGAGGACCACTTAAAGAATTTTTGTGGGGCCCAGGTGTGGGAGAAAAATATTGGGTTGGCTGAGTGCCAGCAAGACTAAGCGAAGCACCACCATTGGTTGGTGCTGAACATACAAGCAAATTTTTGGCTTTACAAACCCTCCAGATAGCTGGAAACGGCACTTTTCGAGCAAAAAAAAAGTTACAAAAAGTTAATGAGAAAGATATGACTACTCGTTGTGACACAAAAATTACAAAAAACTGTTGTTCTCCCAAAAATCACAATTTTATTTTAACTCTGTACGATAAACATAAGGCAGGGTTTGATAGTGCAAAGGCTCAATGGCAGGGATTCCGCCAGAAACTCATAAAAGGGGGATTAAAGGGGGGATTGATTACTGCTAAACCCCAAGTCTAAATTGAAGATGTCCTTGGCCAAAGTTACAAGTGGGTTCAGGGGTACTAAACCTTGCTTAAAGACTCCTATAAGGCTCAATTTGAAGGGTTTTAAAGCCCATTTATTTATGTAAGTTCAAACATTGCTGCAAAAGTGCCCTCTTCTTAAGTAAGAAACCAAGATATTGACAATTTTTTTTATTTTTATGTAAAAGAAAAGGAGGATTTTACCCTCCTTTTTCTGGAAAGGTGGGGACAAATTCTCCCATTACCCCCCTTGATGGAGACCCTGCCCAAGGGCATGACTGAGGACGGGAGAAGAATGGATTATTTTGAGGGTTTCCAAGGGCTTTAGAACAACAATTCATGAGTGGGAATCTAGAAAACAAAGTGGGTGCTTGCAAAGCGTGTTGGAAAAAACACATTTTTCAGAGTGCCTGGTCCATGTTACTGTACCAAAATTGGCACTTTTTGTGCTTTATAATTTGCATCTAAACAGTCTTTAAAAAGTTGGTAGATTTACACAGATTGTGATAAAAATTGTGCTTTGTGAATTTCAGGGGGGAGGGGAGAACTCCTGCCCCATACACCCATGGGGCATAAGTGGTTTCATTGGTAATAGAAGAGTTTGTACAAAGCTACATGAAGAGCAAGATGTAGCCTACTACCGGAAGCATAATCCCGCAACATTTTAAAGGGGTGTGCCAAGCACGCCAAAGAAAACAGTGCTGAGACAGCATTTGAGTCTAGCGTTGTACCAATATTGCCAGTAGCTGCTACAGTGTGTATAGGCTTAACCAGTACCAATATTTCACTTGTAAGCTATATCGGCTGATACCAATCCGATACTGATATTTGAAAAATTAGTGTATTACTGTACACACTACATCAGAGGCTTTTATGTACTACTGTACCACAAAGTGGTTTGTGATTTTCTTTAGGCAAAACATTGGATCTTAAAGTCAACAAAGCTAATGTAGTGTATGCAACATTTGTATGTAGTATAGGACAAAAAAATATTGGGGAGTATGTATTGGCATTTAAGGTAAATTTTACCGACACTGGTACAGGTGAAAATTGGTTATATCCGTCGATACCTGAACTGATATTATTGAATGCCAATAATAGGTCCAACACTACTTCTAATCTCAACTTTCCAAATAAGCAAGAACATGATGGGAAGGATCGCATCCTGGTGTATGCGCCATGGACTTCTACATTCCAATTTACATCAATACCAGTGGCTTAATCAATACAAAATAGAGCTGTCAAGTTTACGGTTGGGATTACAGCAGAGATGCATGCATTACGGTACTAAAGTTCTTGCTGATCTGGAATGTAATAGTCTGCACAATCTCAGAACAAGATTACATGTAATAAACCAGCATCTATGTACGTATGGAAATTTGACCCATGGTTAAATCCCTAGAAATATCCAGAGTTTTCTTGAATATCGAGAGGCTCTCTTCTGGTATAAATTGTTCTAACATTACTCTTGGTGCTGTTCTGTTTCCATTTGTTGGATCTGGTGACTCTTGTGCTTTTTGATTCCTTGCCAAAGGCAGGCAAGGAATCTTTGCGATGGTAATGTCTTGTGTGTGTATGTATGTGTGTATGGACCCAAAGTATCTTTTCTGAGATGTCCGCTGGAGATTTTCTCACTCTGGTGTTCTTTTCAGTCAGTCATGAACAGGACCCCTCGCATGACAGACCCACGATGTAGAGGTCTAAGGGTCGAGAGGTTGGTCAGTTAATATCTTCTAGTGCAGCTGGCAAATGACACCAAACCCCGATGCAGCTGCCATGAAAACATTTTTCGGTTGCAAAAATCTTATAATCGTGATTCGGGAAAGTAAGGAAGCTATTACTCTAAGGCTCAACAGTAAGCAGCAGTTACACTTCCTGCAAAATATAGACAACCATTTCTCCATGTTAGATAACGTTTTAATTGATCTAAAGTATCTTTTGTGAGATGTCCGCTGGAGATTTTCTCACTCTGGTGATAATGTTAATATTGTTCAGAAACAAACTGTAAAATTCTTAGGCCTCTATCTTGATTCCCAGTTAAACAGGTGTCTGAACAATAGACAGTCTATTGTTAAGGTTAGGGTTAAGGAAGCAAACACAAAGGAAATAACAATGGGGTCCTCAGGTTGATAGAAAAAAAAACGTGTGTGTGTGTGTGTATGTGATGCCTAGCTTGTAAACAGGATATCTCAAGTTAGCAATGACAGACACTTTTCATATTTGGTATATAGATTTGTCATGTTGAGAGGAAGAACCCTACTGTTTTTGGTGGAGGTCAAAGGTCATCTGAGGTCACCAGAGGTCAAAAATGGAAAACCTTGTAAACGGGATATCTCGAGGCACTTTTCATATTTGGTATGTAGATTTGTCATGTTTAGAGGAAGAACCTTATTGTTTTTGGTTGAGGTCAAAGGTCAGTTGAGGTCATTGGAGATAAGACTGAAAACCTTGTAAATGGTTTGTAAACACGATATCTTAAGATAGCAATGACTGACACTTTTGATATTTGGTATACAGATTTGTCTTGTTGAGAGGAAGAACCCTATTGTTTTTGATGGAGGTCAAAGGTCATATGAGGTCAGTGGGGCTTAAACTGCGAAAACCCTGTAAATGGCTTGTAAACAGGATATCTCAAGATAGCAATGACCAACACTTTTCATATGTAGTATAAAGATTTGTCATGTTGAGAGGAAGAACCCTATTGTTTTTGGTGGAAGTCAAAGGTCATTTGAGTTCATAAGAGGTAAAAAGCCAAAAACCTTGTAAACACATTAACTCGATGTAGCAATGACAGACACTCTGCATATGTGATACATAGATTTTTCATATTAAGAGGAAGAACCCTATTGTATTTGGTGGAGGTCAAAGGTCATCTGGGTTCACCGTAGGTCAAACTCTGAAAAACTTGTGAACCCAATATCTGAAGGTAGAAAGCTTGGATAGATTTCATACTTGGTATGTGGATGTGTTATGGTCAGAAGAAGAACCCTATCATTTGTGGTGGAGGTCAAAGATCATCTGGGGTCACCGGAGGTCAAGTTCTGAAAACCTTGTGAACCCAATATCTGAAGGTAGAAAGCTTGGATAGATTTCATATGTGGTGTGTGGAAGCGTTATGGTCAGAAAAAGAACCCTATTGTTTGTGGCGGAGGTCAAAGGTCATCTGGGGTCACCAGAGGTCAATCTCTGAAAACTTTGTTTACAAGATATCTCAAGTTAGGAAGCTTGGATAGATTTCATACTGAAGTATGTGGATGCATTATGGTCAGAAGAACCCTATTGTTTTTGGTGGAGGTCAAAAGTCATCTGGGGTCACCGGGGTCAAAATCTGAAAACCTTGTTTACACAATATCTCAAGGTAGGAAGCTTGGATAGATTTCATACTTGGTATGTGGATGCACATTATGGTCAGAAGAAGAACCCTATTGTTTTTGGCGGAGATCAAAGGTTATCTGGGGTCACTGGGGGTCAAAATCTGACAACTGGCTTACATAATATCTCAAGGTAGGAAGCTTGGATAGATTTCATACTTGGTATGTGGATGCGTAATGGTCAGAAGAGAAACCCTATTGTTTTTGGCGGAGGTCGAAGGTCATCTGGGGTCACTGGAGGTCAATCTCCGAAAACCTTGTTTTCAAGATATCTCAAGTTAGGAAGCTTGGATAGGTTTTATACTTTAGTATGTGGATGCATTATGATCAGAAGAAGAACCCTAAATTCTGAAAACCTTGTGAACACGATATCTCAAGCAGGACAACTTTGATAATCTCTTACTGTAGTATGTGGAGGGCTCATATTAAGTAAATGGTGCTCATCATTTTTGGTGGAGGTCAATGGATATTTGGGGTCATTGGAGGTCAAACGGTAGAATTTCTTTGTGCAGGACATATGCACAGGTGCATGTTGTTTTTTTCTAATTCCAACACTCACAGTAATAGACTTACATTTCTTCGGCAAGGAATCACTAAGCCTTTTGGCTTTCTGGTTATAGATTTCTTAACTCTTCCTGTAACTTTTTATAATGGTTTTCATGATGGTGTCATTTTGACATACAATATAGAATTGCTGAACACATACAGCCTGGTGTACTCTTAGGCCATTTGACTATGTAAAATTGCACCAAGGTCATGGAGAAAGGTAAAAGAGGAAGGAAACTTTGGGTGGAGTCCAGGTTGAAAGACATCTGAGGCATGAAAACCCCATTACCTAAGATTACACCAGGGAACATCAAATCCTCCCGAATAAAATTGGTGAACTTCTGGGCGTAACAAAGGTTAGCATTAGTTTGGCAAATCTTATTTTATGTGTGCTTTACTTAAACTTTTCTTAAGCCTAATTATATACTAGGCAGTGCAGTTGAAATTGATGATTTTACCCTTATCAGGGCTGATATTATAAATACTCGTCACTCTAGAATCTCAGTTGAGGTGGCAGCTTGTCTTAGTAATAGTTGGTGCAATACAGTAACTACAGTTTGCTCTAAAGGAGTTCATTTTAGTGAAGACTTAGAATTATTCACTGTCTGATTGAGGCTTTGGTCAGATGTTCATTGTTATTTTGAGGCCCTCTCTGACAGAATTCAGAGTATCAGTAGGCCTACTTCTTAATCTAAGCTGCACAAGTTGTTATGTTTAATATGGGGGATTTTAATATATGTGACTTTTGGTATATACCATACTAATTATTTCACACAGTATGTAGTTAGATGTACATTACAAGAGGGAATGCTGTTTTAGATACAGTAAATGTTTTCGAATCACTACTGTAGACTCATTTTAAGGTCGAACTCTGCACACCCTTGATCACCATAGTGTACCTTGTGCTTACTCCTGCTTTACAAGGAGTTGGTCAGACAAAAGAAACTGTCAAAGGTTGCAATATCAACTTAAATGTGGTCAGATGAATTTGTGTGTGAATTGTGCATGTGTTCTGAAATCATTGAATGGAATGTATTTTATGATGATGACATAAATTATTTAATAGGAATACATCCCAACTTCTGTTTTGGGACAATTTTTCAAAACACAAATATTCCCAAACAGTAAACCATTGATGAGGTGAGCTGAAGATGTTGATAAAACAGAAGAACTAAGTCTTCCAAAACAAAGATAATGTGACAGCAAGAGCTCATCAAAGGGAAACTAAGAAGAAATTGAAATGTTGTAAATATGTGTGCATACAGCACCGACTTTAGAGGAGTGTGGAAAGTAATGTACATCACTGGTTACAAACTCAGAAAGAAAAAGGAAACGTACAGAATTTCACTGTACTGTTGAATTCAACAACCTGTGTTTTGCTCTAGATTTGATTCATTTGATTTTTATGAACAATTTCACTTGCGCAATTAGAAGGAAAAAAACAAGGTCATTTTTTTCTGTAAATAAAGTTTGAATCCCTTTTGAAGGTTAGCACAATCACCCCAGTGCCAAAATCAGGTACAGTCACATAAATGATTAATGACCAGGCACTCTTACTTTTATAATTTAAATGTCTTGTAGACTTATTTGCAGAGGTATATGAAATGAGCATGGTGCCCTCTTATTTTTGCATAATTAGATTCTTTAACCAATTCTTTTGTTCGAGCTACGTTGGTGGATTTTTCATGTGCGTTTAATTCCATTCAGCCACTCTAACTAATAAACTCTAGGGTATTGTGTTAATTGTAGGCTACTGTTATGAGTGGCCTATAGATGCTGCAGTGTTCAATCTATTAGTACAGGTGACCTTAAGGGTTGGTGTTTGTCCAGTATTTTCTTCCAATAACCATTTTGGTGATTGTGGGTCATGGAACAGATACAGTTTGGTGGTTTCTGGGAAGGTCATCACTAAAACTCTAAACACCTTTCCTACATACAATAATATCCTCGCTGTAATGGTCTGTTGACCCAACAATAAATTGTTTTCTTTGATCAATGTGGTCAGGCTTTTCAGGTTTTTTCCAGTTGATGTTAAAGATGTAAATGATTTTTACTTTTCTTTTTCAGAAGTCTAACATTTGAGATTCATAACAAAGAATCCCACCATTTGAAGCGAGGCAAACGGAGATTGAGATTAAGAAAGCATCTGAAAGTGATGGATGGTGAAGTCACACATTTACCTCTGAAGGTGGCTGTAATTGGTGCTGGTATATCAGGACTTTCAACTGCACAGAGGCTGATCAAATCTCAGGAATGTTCCCAGACAGATGTTAATGTCAACATTTATGAAGCATCAGATAGGATTGGTGGGAGAATTCACACTTGCAAATTTGGTAAACACTTTGAAAAATAAATTAAATGAAATTTTTCTATTTTTGAAGATGAACTATGTGATGCTCCTGATTCATGCACCTTAATACTTTACGACCTTCCAGCCTTTCAAAAATTGGGAAGTTGTCAGGATGTTGTGCCAGTTGCTCATATCAAGTTATTTTGATTTAACTGAAGTAAATACAGCTTTGTGACCAACAGTTTTAAGGTAATAGGGATCAAATTAACATGGCTAGCAAAGCTGTAGATGCCAATTTTGCATGTAGTCTGCAATTTGTTCACTGTGATTTCAATTTGGAAGAATAAAACATTGTTCCCTTGAAAAACCTCAGCATGGATTTTAAAACAAAGCATCAGCTTTCAACTTCTAAATTCAGTTGAGAAATAGAGTCAGGATTATTTTTGATTAAGGCCTGTGAACAACTGATCGTTGCAATTTACTAGCTGTGGTTCAAAGGCTATCTAATAAAAGGTAAAATTTAATTACTGTAAGTCAGTGAAGTCAAGCCTTTTATGAACCTTCTCTGTTGCATGTTTTAAATGTTTTTGCTTGTCTCCATTCTGCCTGTGTGTTTATGTGAAGGGAGTGTGCAACTCTTCACAAAAATATCAGGTGACTGAATTCAGTGCTACTGCCAAATTCCAGTGCCTTTCCTATATCACTGCAAATTTTGATTTCAAAAAGGTGATGGAAATGGATCAGAATGCAGTGAAACAGTCCAGTCAGGACAAAATTCCCTGCATTTCAAATTCAGACTCAAGTGTCACACCACAGCATTGAATTTGCTGGGCTCTGTTTCATTAAGAGTCATTGTACAGAGTGTGCACTCAGAAGTTTGATTTAGTATGCAGTAGGCCTACAGTGTATCAGGGATTCAAAGACTTTTGGGTAGAGGCTTAGAACAACATTTCAAGTTTATGTAGTGGGAAAACCTAATAATTAAGTATTAAGTTGCTTCTTTTCAGAATAATTTGGGCTCTTTGACTCTTCTGAGGGTCAGTTTTGTGCATGTTGCAGGCTGCAAATGGCCCTTGAGCCCTCATTAGAGAACCCAGGATCTGTATTCAAACTTATCATCATCTTAAGCCTTTTCTGAAATGGGACATTGGTTTAAGTTCTGTTTTCAGGGGATAAGTATGTAAATGATGTTACCTTAGTACTGTATGTAGGGTACTATAGATGGCGACACATTTTCCAGTGTTATATTCTCTATTCCCCTTAACTGTTTATATTGTATTTTATTCTGGTGGTGGGGGGAGGAGAGGAGGAGAAAGGGGCATAAGAAGAGTTCTAAATTATGGTACTCTGTATTTGCATACACAATTAATGCTTTATTTGTTTGACTGCAGGAAAGGGTTATGTTGAGAAAGGAGCTGCGTGGGTCCATGGATACTCCATGGAAAATCCTCTACTTGAGCTACCATCCCTAAAGGAACAGTTTTGTAATAACCCAAGAGAGGCTTCAACATTTGCATCACAGAATTTGTCAGTTTTAACAGAAAAGGGAGAGAAAGTTTCCCTAGATGTAAGGTTACAAGCTCAGGAAATATTTAACTACCTCCTGGATGGGCCACCGGAATGGCAACAGAAAAGCGTACAGAATGGTCATCATTCCGTGTCTTATAATAGTCTCCATGTAGAAAGCTTGGAACGTCTGAATGTGGGCACGTATGTCTATGGCATGTTGCACGATTATCTGAAAGAAATAGATGACAAAGAAGGTAAAAGTAAAAGGAACGTTTTTCTGAGCGTTCTTCAACAGCTTGTGTCGGAAGAGTTTATCAGCAACTCCTGTCCTAGTCTCTATGCTCTAGACATGGCAGATTTTGATAGCTATGAAGATGTGCCAGGAGGGGACTACCAACTTCCGGGTGGTTACCAGACTGTTATAGACAGTATCTCGCAAGACATTCCAGAAGACCGCATTTATTTGAGCCACCCAGTAGAAAGGATAGAATGGCATGGTGCTAACAATACATCTGATGGAGGTTCGTACTGTAGAATTAATTTAAAGTGTACCTTAAAAAAAGGGTCTAAGCTCAAATCAAGTTTTGATATATTAGAGGGGTACTTATTTTAAGCAATCTGGTGAAATTCCCGTTGAAATCCGACGTGTGGTTCTCAAGATATCAGCTGATCAAGTTGTCACATTTTCAACAGAAAGTGAACTTGAAGCAAGCACATATGATGTCATAGCCTC
>WURT03069851.1:0-13491 GCA_009936505.3 Holothuria glaberrima
TTATTATTATTATTATTATTATTATTATTATTATTATTATTATTATCATTATTATTATTATTATTATTATTATTATTTTTATTATTATTATTATTATTATTATTATTATTACTTGGATTATTGTCTAAACTCCTTATAAAAATAATTCGCGAGATCCTCGCGAGAAAAATCTCATGAAAATTATACGAGAAACTGGGACCTCAGAAGAACTCGCGAGCATGATCTTTCGAGAGTAAGAGTCTCGCGAGAAAATCCTCGCGAGAACATATGCGAGAGAACTGTCATATTATGATGCATACCTCACGAGGAGTCCCTCCTCGTGACAACATTCCATGCGAGAAGAGATATACCATGAAGGAAACGTTGCAAGAAGGGCTAAATTTCTAAGCCATGAGATTTAAAAATTAAGGAGGTTGGGATCATCACTGGGTCTGGGAAGTGTTATTTCCAGCAATCTGGGAGGTATATTTCCTAAAAAAATTCGTGTACGCTACGCGCGATCCCATGGTCACGCTCTGCTTAGATAGTATCAGGGAACAGACATGAGTCCCCACCAATACTAGTCCAAGAAAAGTCTGCCGCCATGACAGATAGAGTGATAGACAGAATGATAGAGTGATAGATAGAAAACATGTTGCCATAAGCTTATACTACTTGCAGTGCGAACTAAAAATTTACAGTGTAATCGACGTACATGTACTAAGTACGTGAACCGTGCCAGTTGGCAAAATGACTCCGAATGCTCTCCGAAGTGGCCAAGTTGAGACAGACTCTTTATCGATTTCCAGTGTTAATCGTCTGAGTGCTCCTTGTGAAATCTAACCATGGGATGTTCAATTCTTCAATTTTCTCTGGTTTCATCTTCGGTCTTCTCAAGTTCAGAGTGCATTCGGACTCATTTTGCCAGCCTGATGGTCACTTTATAATAGTTTACTTTAGTAAAATTTAGTCATCAACAGGTAATTCCAGTCAATTCGAGATAAAGTTTGACCATGCAAAACGCCTGCAGAAACTCACTCGGGAATGGTGAAAACACTGGCTATGCACCTCTGTAGCTTTTGAAACTACTCAGTCTCATCATGCAGCTATATACGGATAGCTCCGTAATAGCTCCATGGTCTCATGGGGACAATTTGCTGGCGCATGTTTTCAGCTATAATTCAAACTGGTGGAGTGGAGGGATGAATGCACACCTCCTCAATTTGGACATTTTTGGCAGGCCAATTGGTTGATAAGCAGCCGATAAATCACTGACAGCATAGCGATAGCAATAAAGTGTTTTGGGAGAGGCGACAGATTAAGCAAAAACTTGCCGAAATTTTCGTATAAGTCTCTGATTTTAATGCCATTTCAGCAGGATACTTCTGGTGAATACGGAAGAGCAACTTTGCCTCTCGTAGTTTCTCTCTGGCAAATATTTTTACTCCTAAAAAGGGGAGTCCGGACCCCTTTGCACGTCGTATTTCGGAAAAGGGGGTCCGGACCCCTTGGACCCCTCCCCTGGATCCGCCCGTCCATTCCATGAAATGGTCAATCCCCCTCCCCCAGCGCTCCCCACTAAAAAGATCCTGGTTACGCCATTGGCACTAAGCATCTTTTTGCAACCTGTTAAAAATCGGATAGTCACGCAACAATCAACAGTGAAACTTTTGAACCATATTATTTGATTAAAGCTTTGGCAAAGAAAGTACCACGTGTCATCGAAACAAACACAAACAAAAAAATGTGAGGTGTCACTTTTTTATGCCAGTGTTTACAGAAAGACACTAAATCAGCATTTAATTTACTTAATACGTCAGGCATGTGAGCTGGTATGAAAAATGGCACACAGAATATATTTAAGGGTTCAATACTTTGAACCGTTTTATCTGAAAAAGACTAAATTACCCGCGAAATGCTCGACCTTCCCACCATCGGCCAGATAACTTAATTTGTCTCCATCGGAAAAGTTCAACCTCCTTCTGGCAAATCATGACGTCACGTCTGATGCAGTGTTGTAGTGTGGGTCTACACGCAGAGTACGATGCGCAGACGACTTGATAGGTTCTACTACAATCTTATAAAATTATGATTACCAGGGGCGGACTGACTGTTAGAATACCAGGGACAGGCTGACTGTTAGAATCGACTTCGTTACCGCTAGTAAACGGATCGCGAACGGACGAATCTCTTCCGCAACTTGACTAAACAGCCAAGACGGTGATCGCCGCATTGCCACATAGACCAGCCGACCTATGCTGATTACCCTGATGCGTGAAAAGAGAGAAGTCCTTTAAGTTACTAAACTCTAAGTTGCGATTCCTGGTAATCAACAACTGTTTGTCCTTACTCAAATACAATTTATTGCCACTTTCGTGTGTCTCTTAATCAGAAAAGATTTCGGTTAGCTCTGACCAGCTCTTTAAACAGGAGTGAGCAGGTCCAGTAGCGTACACAAGAGGAAGGCCATTGAGCCATGACCCCCCCCCCCACAACTGATGCCGATTTTTTAGTTCCTAAGAAAACGTAAAATACGTAAAAATTTTCGAAGTGGAAAGGGACACCCCCTCTCTTAGTCCCCTCCCTAGGCCGGCGATCACAAAACATAATGCATGCCCCCGTGAGAGAAATCCTGGGAACGCCACTGAGCAGGTCCTTCATTGTTGTCGTCTTGATCGTTTCACAAAAGTTTCTTCACATGCCAAGAAACTAGAAAGTGTGTCAGTTTTTGGCACTGCCGTGCCTGCAACGGTTGGAACATGGAGGCTGATGGGAAATCCCCTCCATGAAAAGTTACGTCAATCTTTGTTTACGTGACCATGTTGTAGAAGCGCACATGAATGTCATGTTGGGTTGCCAGGCCACTTTTAGTATGTGTGTACATGTGTGCCTTGCTTTTCCCCCGACATGGTGACTTTGTACGTTGCCTTAAGGTGAAACAAGTCCCCATAATGTAACTGTGGGATAGTACACGACCCTAAGAAGTATAGTCTTCAAGAGCAGCGTCGTCCTTTTCACCTGTGGACATTTAACAAGTCTGTCTATCATTGGTGGCGCCAGGTTGTACGACTGGTTGGCGAGGGGAGGGGGTAAGCTCGCCGAAGCCCGGACAGAGGCGAAGTCTTGACAAAGGGATGAACGAAGCAAAATATTTTGCGATCAAAGGGCCCCGAAAATTTGGTGAGGCCCACTTATTGAGCTGGCTTTAAATTTTTTGTTTTGTTTTTAATTAAGAAAATTTTGAGTTTTATTGAGAAAAATTAGAGAACTTTAAGTTTTTATTGAAGAATATAACCTAATTGAAAGTAAATGAAATAAACCGTCGTACAAATTACATACAACAAAGTAAGCCCCGGAACTAAGTGGAATCTTTCGGAGACTAGGGAGTGTAAGAAAAGCCGCCTTCACTTGGATCGGATTCAAAACAAGAATTTTAGTGACACGAACTTTCTATATATACCAGGTAGTGTGGAGAAATATCATTAATTCTGTATTAACCTAGATGACTAAGGTCTCAAAAAAAAATTCATTTGGAACATGTCATGCGATATAGATGCATGACCATTGTGGTAGGCTGTAGTGAAAGGAAGGGGTTTCCCCTTGGAAAATCCCCCAAGAAAAGTAAACTTTTCTATTGTTCTAATATAACTCAGTATAAACTTGGAGGTTCTACCTGGACATAAGAAGAAAGTTCGACTTAACTTTATATGCTAATCCAATTAGACCCAGACATGCATGAGGAGATAATACTGTAATGATCGATGATGAGACTTACAACTTTCAAGTTCTTTTGTCTGGCACTTACAATTTACACTTCTCATCAATGGTAACTTTATTCAGTTCTACTGATACCCTAACAAATGGATTAAATAGAACAATCATTTGATGTCGGGAAAGTGGCCGAAATGCAGAGTAAAAATTCAAAACAACTGGTTATTGCATCGTATCAGCAAAGGAATAAGCTATGAAGATGGGAGTCGGATTAATGGGATATATTTTTTATTCCCTAAGATATAAATTCTTGTAATGCTAGACTTTTGGTACACTTTAAGTCCTCTCATCCAAGTCTACTTCTAGCATCTCCTCCAATTTAAACAAAAATAGTCTTGACAAAGACTTTGGTGCGTACCGTATATATTTGAATTTGACGGGTAACATAATCTGCAGAGCACGCTACCATGTGTGATGGATCATATGTATACTGTATACATCTCACATTTTATGGATCTGCAGGAGAAATTGTTCAACCAGAGAGATATACTATTTGAAAGGCAGAGTTTCAGCTTGCCCAGTGTTTCTGTGCAGTCACCTGCTGTAGTTCCCTCTCGAGGGCCAAAATATAACGGGGCACATATTTTTTGTCTATCCAGCTTATGGGTACGTTGTTATTAATAGTTGTTATTAATAGTGCCTGGAGGATAAGGAAACATTCTGTCAAACCTTACTTATTACGGACGTTTTGGTAAAGAACTGCGTCATCTATTGTGTAATCAATGACCATTACATTTCTTTCCATGTCAGCATAAACATAATCGTTATCATCCGTAGATTTGTTCGTGTCCACTTCGGTGAATTTCTGCCGTGTTGATTCTTTAGCGGCTAAAACTTGGTCAGATGAGAGATAGACATTGGATACTCTGAGCAATTTTTTCTTGTGTTTCGAACAAAGTTTTATTCCAATGACTAGTACCAAAATAATGCTCAGGATAACCAGTATAGTTGCTGTACATCCAATGGAAAGAGCCAAGATGAGCGGTGTTTTGCCATCGGAAGTGTAATTGGGAGTGACGTCAGAATTAATTAATGACGTCACATACTTGTCAAAAGCTATATCTCTTGCAATTGTTGGTATCATGGTTGACGTAATAGTATTTGTATTAAAGCTGACAGATTTGCTAGAACTCCGTGATCCGATAAATAACCTACAACTGACTTCAAAGGACCTTACTGTGTTTACACTGTAATTTTTCAAATTAATTCTCAACTGATTTAATCTTTCTGTGCCTTCAATGGTCACGTCTTTTCCAACCACGTTCCACTCGATGGGAGATAATAAAGACGGGATACCCCTGCATGCAACGATTGTATAGCCGTCAGTGTTATTCCATTCTAAAAGATCAACAAATACATGCAAATCGTCAAACACTGTTATCTGTGGGACGTGCTGACAGAAATCCTCCTCAACCCCCTCCGTGTGCTTCGTGCAGGAAACCAAAGAACCGTTCCAAGTTCTAACTATGTTTTTAATAGATAGTAAACAAAATTCAGAAACATCCATTGGGACACACGGCTGGTTTTGCACTGATATGAAAGAACCTACACTACCTTTCAGTTGAAACCCTACTTCCAGATTGTTCTCAATTGGACATCTTAGAACGACATCATCTCCCGTGAAGAAGACGCCGTCAATACCACTGACTAGATCACAGAAGTTAGCATCGTTGTGTTCCATGACGTGTAAATACGTATAGTTAAACAAAACTCTTGCAGTTGTATCGCCCCCTTTCTGGAACGACCAACACACGTAAGGTGATATATCAGTCTCGTCCGCAGTTTGAATCGTCAACGTTTGGCGGCGGCGCTGTGCCTCCACATAGTATTTCCCTGGCGCGCTCGGCACAAGTTCTCCGCCATTTAAAATAAGAATGGTATTCTCTGGGCGTACTCCTTTGTTCATACTTAATTTCGTTCGATACAGCGTGTGTCTACAAATTAGATCAACTTTTTGTTCTTTGAGAGCATAGTAATTATTACCGTGACGATAGCTTCCTATTGTACCCCTTAGAAAAACTTGCAAACTACCTTCGTCAACTCCAAATGTGGCTTGATAATTCAATAAAATAAGAACAAACCACTCAAAGATATTCATATTCAGCTCTTTGATTGCGCTCAATCAAGATTGACAAAAATGGTTGAAAGCCTGGCACAATATCTCTTAAATCAGTTGAGACACACGCTTACACTGCCTGCAGTCTTTGAAAAAGGATCTTCCTGTAGACATGTTGAATGCTACTTGTAGAGTCCGTGAAGCTTTGAGCTCGTTTGAAGATAACACCTACCGCAAAGTAAAGGAGTAAGACTCACTCTTAGTCATACGCAATCTTGGCTAAAGTTTTAAATCATATCCAAATTGCAACCGAGATAAATACTTCCTTGTTGCAATAGTCTCGAACAAAATACATGAAACCTCACCATTAGGAGTAGCTTATGCGATGTCATCACGAAATAGGTTTTATTTTTTATTTTTTCAAAGGGAAATGTCTAATATGAGATGTGAAAACTACGAACAGTGTAACTGTTCCGCCGAATGGAAGAACAAATATTCTGTTGATTTTACTGAAACTGTACATGCGAACCTTAACGTTTGAAATTAAAAACGATTCTTGATGCACTTTTGCGGAGGAAGAGCTGGCGAACAATCACGTATTTGTGGAAGAAACTGTCGTGACGTACTGCACACTACTTTCGTTCTCATCATTAATGTTCTAAGGATGTTTTGACTGGCCATCCTAACAAGGGTGTACCTTGTACTCAAGTGTTTTTTTTTTTCACAGATAAGCATACCACAATATATTTCAATAAAAGGGAAGCGTCTTTGTCAAGGCCTGTAAATAATCAGTTTTTATTTCACAACAAACACCTGAAAAAGTCCTATAAACCAAGGTTTTTGGACATAGTGGTAGCAGGCCCGTAGTCAAGTGGACCAAGGGGGGCTAACCCCCCTTGAAGTTTTTTCGCACCCCCTAGAAAGTTTTCAAGTTGTCATTGACTTAATACATTTTTACACATCTGACCCCCGCGAAATATTGGAAGCCATTTCGTTCCCTTCATTACTTTGTCTGGCTACGGGCCTGACTGCTGTAGAAAGCTGTTCTGAACTGGGGTGAACATTTCCGACCATTGTCCTGCAGGAATGCCGGGAGGGAGGGGTTGTCCCGACCCTTTGAAAAAAAATTGTGAATATTGAAGCGTCCTTATGGATTCAACTTGACGCTACATTTTGTGTAGCTTTGGAAGAATCTTTATTGAAAAAGTATAATTGCTGAAAAAGTTTGATATTGTACAGACAGAAATAAGAAATACGGGTTTTCATCCTTGAAAAGTGAGGATAGGAAAATAACCTACATTCTCGACGAAGGCTTTTCCCCTACCCCCTCCCCTTGCCCGTTCCCTACGTCTATTGTTTTGGAGATTGCTTTATGTGACCTACTTTATCGCATTCTCTCTCAGTAGGGGGTAGAGTCGTTGTCACTGGGCTACTCAACATGACAAACGCTTCTTTCTGTTACTGACTGAGGTATAATATTATTACAACTGCAATACAAGTTTTAGAGGTGCAATATGTTGACATTAACCGTAGTCGGTTTTACATGTCATGATGGTAATCCTATCCTACCATGATATTCCTTTAGAAGTTAGAAAGAGAAAACAAAGTTATAAAAATATTAGTTTTATCGCAATGCATAAATGTGAGTGTTGTGTTTACCGTTCGTTGAATGTATTCGTGCTCACGTTTCCGTTTCCTTAAATGTTGAAGCATTGTGTGCCTGTTTGATTGCTGAGTAATCAAAGTTAGAGCCTTCATATAGACACTTAGACAAGACATTTACTTTGATTTTCAAAAAGCCTTTGATAAAGTTCCTTTAGGTAGACTCATGGTAAAACTGCGTAGGTTAGGCATCAAGGGCAGGTGTACTGACTGGATCAATTCGTGGCTCCAGGTAGATCTCAGAGAGCTTGTGAATGGTAATTTCTCTTCTTGGAAAGAAGTCTCAAGTGGAGTACCACAGGGTTCTGTTCTTGACCCACTGCTTTTCTTAATTTTCATAAATGAAAATAGATCAGACAGCCAATAGAAGTTGGCACATATAATTCTAAGAAAATTTCCTTTTCTCAAAGTCTCAACCATTGCCGGGAGTTGTAAGCTGCTCTATGGCATTTCTTCTTTTCCTTTTTTTTTTGTATGTTTTTTTTTTTTTTTTTTTTGTTTTGTTTTGTGTGTTATGTGTCAATGTTAACCTCCCGTAAAGGGTGAACAAGAAAACGTTTATTTGGTAAAATCACTGAAGCCGTAACCACCGATGATCGCGAAAGTTGCTTATGCTTAGTAGTAAAATCAGATGTGCCGGACGTGTGTGAAGATTAATGTAAAATGCGAGAACTTTTAAATTGGAAGCTGTATCGGTGTCTGATCGAACATGATTATGCTGAAAGTTTTGAATGCATACTCACTTAGTATTCAATTTATTATAGTAGAAACAATGCATAAGAGAACTCGGTGGGACAAACGCCGTATTTTACAAGCATTTTAACGGAGTTGCGAAAATTGTTTAAACCAGGGGTAGGGAACCTCCGGCCTGCGAAACCATTTGGTCCTGCCAGGAAGTCAATTTGTGAACGTATAGTGACACGCATTTGAAAGTTAATTTATATATAATAACTTTATCCAACATTATTAGACATAGGCTAAATACACTTCGTGATGCCGCTTCTGCATGGTGTTGCAGAACACGAAGCACGATAGAGTGCAAAACGCCATACATGCAGTACAGTATATGTATGGCGATGAACGTTGAGAAAACGGGTTTGCGCGAAGGGTTATCGAACCTGAGCGTAGGCCCGAAGACGAGATTTACTGCCTTTGCGTGTTGGAAACAGGAAAAAACTGATTACTTTACCACTTCCGATCACCATGTAAGAGAAAAGTACAGTAGCAGTAGGCCTATGGTTCATACTAGCTAAAGTAAATGATCGGCCCGACTCCGGCCAGTGACGTCACAGTTGACCTTTCGAAGAAATCAGGTGACCTTATCGTTTCAGTTTCGACCATAAACAGTAAAGTTTTCAGAAAATGATTAAAAATAGAAAACACGATTTTTTCTCTCCGTTTTTTCCGTAGAAAAATAGTATTAATTCTAGTTTACCTGACATTATGCTCTTGAGGCGATTGCAATGCCCTTATTTGCCTCCGAAAAAGACCTTTAAGACTGCTCGCCGGTCAGGGGCGCTGTCAACGTGGCCAAGAGAACGAAAAGTTCTCCTCCTATGAGCAACACATTACGTGTAGGCTACATCTCCGATACACCTTTTTGCAGACAGACACCTATGCTGATCTGTCCACGTGACACCCAGTAAAACTGCTTCCAGTCGTGGATGAGAATCACGGCGTTGAAACTAAATAGATGCAGTTATCAGAAGGTGATCATTTGTTTTAAATATCTTAGCTAGTGCACTAATTGCAGGCCCATTTGTGGTGCTGAAAGTATTATAATTGTAATCGAGTAACTTAAAAAGCGCGCGAAGCGCTCGAAAAAAATATTGTTTGGAAGGCACTATTTTAATCTTTAGTCTTCGCATTACATCATGACAAAGTTATTCACTTCTTTACTTTTAAACCCTCTCAATTAGGGAGGGAGGGAGGACTGACCCATGTAATCCTGCGGGACTAATACGGTGCAAACGAAATATATTTCGCATAATTTTCATGGTTGGATGAGTTTGGTTCATATGTAAAGACATGCACGCTTTACAATTCATGCTACATTTTGCAACCTGTGGGGTGTAGTGCTGGCCAAATCTAACCCTGTGCAAAACTTTATTAGAAACATCCTTCAGATTTTCATCTAAGACTCTTACCTCTGACCTTGAATCCCTCCCAGTCCATTCGGATTATATGTTTTCTTTGGATCAGAGTAGTATTTACACTATATTTGCATGAATTCAAAGAATTTTCGTGGATTTTTCAAAGCAATGCTTGAACGTCGCGCTTACTTATGTGGTCAGAATTTTTACAAGGTACAGTACGACACCTGTTGTGAAACTCACTCCCACACAGGCCAGAATCATTCGAAGGCCTGTGCAGGCCGTCTTCATTTTTAAAATTTTTTGACCCAAGCCACACCCCCGTTTTCATTGCGACATTTGAAAAAACGATGTTCAGCCGTTATGTTGTATTTTCAGAACGTATTTTCTCAGCAATGCAAAGGGCTATTGCGAAAATTCAAAGTGTGTGGTGAACAGAACAAATAGTAGTTTCTGCTTACTTCGAATGAGACGAAAATGCTTTTGCCTCTGAATAAGTTAGATGGCCCGTTATATTCGAAAGGTTTAAACTACAGTTACAATTGATTAAAATTACAATTGATGAAAATGAGTAAGGGAAATTCCCCTTCCCCTTTGCCAAAAATTTGTTTCGGGAACTGTACTCAGATCCCAAATAGTGCTATCATTTTATTGTTTTCAAGTGACTTCAAGTTCCAGAGTTTCGTTATTTTAAGAAAGAAATCAAGAAAATCAACATTTTATGAAGGCAAAGTCGAAGCGTATTGAGACACAATGAAACAAATAACAAAATATCAATGGGTAAGCGTTTTATACAAGTGGATCCAAGTGACGTTGCCTGTTTCCCTTCCAGTCAGTCCGTTCTTATACTAGAGAAGCGATCGGTTTTATTTGCTAAATAGCACAAGGTATGACTGGATGGTTTCTAAAGAGCTTTGGTACTCTATATGGGGCACCACTGTAAATCATAATACTAACCATACACCTACTATACTATATCCTGTGCGGAACATTGCTATTGCTGAGGGGTCGTCCGAACCTTCGTGATCACGAAATTGAGTTTTGCCCCCCCCCCCCCGAACAAAATATCTTAGAGTCGCCTATGCAGACTTAGCAAATGTCTTTTAATGCTGATAAAGGCAAAGTCCTTCACTTTGGTCCTAAAAATTTCAGCAATGATTATACCATGAATGGTAGCATTTTGGATAATGTGACTTTTCAGAAAGATCTGGGGAAAGTTATTACAGGTGATTTTAAGCCACTGCAGTGTGCAGCTACTGCTGCAAGGGCTAATATGGTGTTCGGATTGATCAAGAGGAATTTTAATAAGTTAGTAAATCAATTGTACTAAATCTGTACAAGCAGTTGGTATGACCCCATCAGGCCTGGAGTTCCTTCTATGAAAAGGATAAATTTCTTTTATAGCAAGTTCAGAGGAGTTCTGAGCAAGTTCTCACTCGAGGTGAGAAATCTACCATATCACCTTAGACTTAAACATCTTGGGCTAATCACCTTGGAGTTGAGAAGGGTTAGGGGGGACATGCTCCAGGTTTACAAGTTTCTTTCTGAAAAGAATCCTTTGTTAGCTTGTAGTTATTTAAAGGTTCAAAGTAATTCTCGGGTCCGAGGCCATTGTAAGAAGCTAGTGAAGCCTTTCGCGAGGCTAGACATTAGGAAGTTCAGTTTCTCTCATAGAGTTGTCAATGAGTGGCATAGTCTGCCTGAGTGGGTTGTTAACTCCACATCAGGACATTGACAAGTTCTTCCATGACTTTGGTAGAATCTAGTTGTTACTGGGCTCGTTATGTGTTGGTTGGTTGCTTTTGGTATTGGGGTTTTGGACTACAGGTCATCTTATGGGGCCTTAGCCCTCCTTTGCCCTTTAATTACCTGTTATGTTATGTTACGTGTACGGAAGGGACATTTTAACCATTATTTGAGCAAAGTTTGACCAACATGTGAACAATTACTTTTGCCCAACAAAAATATTGCCCAGTGTCTTAAGAGTGTACTGTCCAGCTCTCTCTAAAAATGCCTGAATATCATTAAAGGAAGAATGCAGTCACCCAAATAAAGAATTGTATAGTAGACTATCCTATTTTTTGAATGACTCTTGATGATCATGTGACAGTATTTTTCTCACTCAATTGTAAAATTTAAAAGGAGCAACTGCTTTATTTACCTTGAACATGCAATATTTATGCCCTAAAATATCATGAAAGATACTTGGAAAAGAAAAAGAATAAGTTTGTGACATTTAGCTATTGTTTCAAAATAAGTTTGGGGCGATTGCTTATGACCTTTAATGTCTTTAAAATGGTATTCTATAAGGCTCTAATGCCCCGACAGCTGCGCAGGTTACAGACGGAAAGGATGGAGACGGGGACGCCGAGCCTGAGGAGCCGAACCTAAAAACCTACGTATAAAAGGCTACCATATCAACACATATTGTATTACTAACTATACGTTAAAACATAATGTACCCAAAAAGTGCTTCAGGAATTATAACTCCTAAATATACTTTTTTACTCGTTTCAAAAACCTTGGCACGGTCGATTAGCACAGTACGATAATCGAGATAAAATTTTGATAAGAATTTATACTTATCTTTCAGGCTGCCAAAAGAAATGGTCAAACCTACCGCTACCCAAACCGAACCGTACCACAAAGAACAAATAAAGTCCGAGGACTTAAAAAGTTCACGATCAGGGGCGTAGTGAAGATGTTATCTTTGGGGGTATAGAGATTTATATTTTGCCGACAGATCTGTTAATAGGTAGCGCGAAAACGAACGCGAAGGGCGAGCTTTAGTGGGTGGGGTCCAGGGTCACGCCTTAGGGCCCCTGGTGGGGTCCACGGCAAAGCCCCGGTGGGGGCAGGGGCGAAGCCCCCGGAAGTTTTAGCACATCTGTAGGTGAAAATTTAAGTTTCAGGATGGGCATATTTTGGTTCATGATGCATCATCAGATGCAAAGATTCCCAATAATTTTAATGTATTGTGCTATTCCTCTTGTCAGACCACTATACTCTTAAGCGGATGGGGTCAAGGGGCCCGCCGTAGGGCACCTGGTGAGGTCCAGGGGGCAAAGTCCCCACAGGCTCTGTGGTTTTAGCATATCTCTGCCTGAAAAATTAAGTCACAGGATAGGTATACGTAGTTTTGGTTCTTAATTACATTATCCAATGCAAATATTCCTAATAATTTTAATGTGCTAGGCTATTCCTCCCGTCCTGCCACTATACTTCAGGAGCTGGAGCTGACGTTCAGAATTTAAGCACTATGCTTTCAGCATTCAAATACTAGACGCGTCAAATACGGTAAGTGTTCAAATAGGCGTTCGGCTTTCAAAAATGGAGAAAAGATGTTCAGAATCTTAACATTAGGGTTTCAAAATATGCTTTGAACGCCAGGATGCGTTTCTGTATTTGTTACATTTTGGTGTTCGTAACTTGAACGCCTGAGTTTGCAGTGAAGGGAAGACACGCGCGGCATGCATTATTTCCTCCCCCCCCCAGGATGTTTGTGGGTAAACCGGCTACTCAGGAATTTGCAACATGTGTTTGAAGCATAGGCTTAGAAAGCTGTTCGAGACTGGGGGCTGCACCTTGTTTCGGATCGCCGTCCTGAGGGGTCCCCCACCCCCTTTGGAAAAGTTTTGGATCTTTGAGCGTCCTAAGATGCAAATTAGTGCATCATTTTGGACAAATTTTTAAGGTAAATAACTGCAAATTTTGGACATTTCTTACAGAAGAAACAAAAAAGAGGTTTTCGTCCTTGGATCTGGGGGCGGAACTTAGTCCCGCCCCCACAGCCCACCGCTACCTGAAAGTGGGGGAGGGGGGACGGAACAATTTTTGGACTGTGCACCTCGCTCTACCCCCTAGACCAAAACATACATTTTTTATGTGAAATTTTTCGCCTTTTTCTACCTGAAAGAGCAATTTAAAAAA
>WURT03069862.1:0-13491 GCA_009936505.3 Holothuria glaberrima
ATATGTGTGTGTGTGTGTGGGGTGGGGGGGGGGTTCATGGCCCCAATAATTTGGACGGGGACGGACCACCTTTCGTCCCACCTCCAATATTTGGTCAACGGCCATTAAATTCCCTGATATTGTGGATGAATGTGAGACAGTCCCCCGCCTGAACAACTTGGTTGAAGGGCAAAGAATTTTTAATTCAATTCAAATTTATTTCACAAGAGAATGTCTTTGATATTTTGGTAAATTTCGCAAAAAGGGCCTGTTTGTTGGTATTTGTGTTACTGATGATTCAAGGGACATGAAAAATGGTTATTCCTACGTGCTTCCCGTGCATACTTATGAGAGTGCATGTTCCGTGATTAAGAAGACATTCGTGAGCACACGTGTTATATTCCGGCAATAATTTGGTTTGGAACGTAAAACCTTTCTTCAATCTTCCCGCAAAGTTGGTTAACTGTAGTGATATGCTAAAATTGGTATGTGTTAGACATAGTCCCCTCCAATCGTAAGGGAGGACGGAATACCTTTCCTATTTTGGCAAAATCCGCACTCTGCTTATATTTGAGTGTATTAGCCCATACGGGTATGGTCCCTAGTATTTTGTTTATGATTGACGGAATCTCCGTAATCCCCTCTAAATTTTTTATCATCGACCTCAATATGAAGTTCTATTGGCCATGAAAGGTAACTTTTTAGGCTCCCCTGGCGCGCACCTATTGCCGAATAAATGCCTGGCGATCACTGAGACACTTTTAGACGCACATAGGCACATAATATATTCAACCGCATGTTTCAGGGCCTTCAAAGTAATGCACTTCATTGGGACATCCCCGTGTAATCCTACTAGTTTTCTTCACCGGAAAGTTCTCTTCTGCGCGCTTCCCCTTCTCGCGTCGTTACGAGGAATCTTGTTATCCCCATTGTCAACCACTTAAATTAATCGGCTGTTGGATTCAAAACTACGTGTCACTAGAGTTTGGTTGATATATGCGACCATACGAGAAGGGAGGATTTGTGCTATATTCGGAGAGCAAATTTCATTGCCACGACTAACATTATATGTACACATGCATAAAGATAATTTTGAGGTTTCTGTCTCACATCCCCTAATGATCCACACAAACTGCCTCCATTGGCCGGTGAAAATTACGTTGGACCGCGGTGCTACCTTGGAGGGGTATGGTTAAACCCCACTTTCCCACCCTATCCACCTTTTTTGAAAATAACTGAGTCTCCCCCTCCCCAGAGAAAAATGCACCCTTATCGCTCGTTGAACGACTAACTATTACAAAAATGTTCAAATTCTCCGTTTTAGCAATTGCAAACATCGTATCGAAAGATTCGTTCTAAACCAATGTAGATTAAAAGGGCTTGTTCCCAATGTTTTTAAATACCCCAAATAACTTAACCCTGGTCGCGGTCTTCCTACCTGGACCCGAGGGGTTCCGTTAGGGAGACCGCGACCAGGACCCGAGTGGTACCGGCTTATTCCGAGTTCAGGGGTGAATATTGGCTAGGGTTGTTTTTAAATTCTTGTTAACACTTTTAAATAGGCCAATACGTCTGCATGTATTCACGTATATTTCGGGCGGCTATAAGCCTGCCACTTTTAAATATTATAACTTCTACCGTAAGTATTTTTCTTATTTGTTCCTTTTCAATACTTTGCCCCAGTACACGCTGCTATCATTATTTCTAGTTTATAATTTTTCATGTGATGCTGTCTGAGGTATGCTGCATCCATAGAAATTAAAGTAAGGGGGAGCGCTGACACAGTGCATCACTGCGTGTTTAAACCAGTGAAGCCATGAAAAATATCAGGGCGCTGCCATCCCCTGTACGCGAAAAGCATTGGCATTACATGAACATTGAGCAGTGTGTATTCAACTTAAGAAGTTACTTTTTTTCGTTTTTTGGAAGATTATGAGTACTGTCCACAACAAAGATAAGTCATGGTGCCTTAAGTGTTTTGTTCTGTTCTTTAAAGTTGAAAATTTGCAGTTTCTCCGAAAATAACTGGGATAAAAAGCAGGGCTGTAACATCCGAGTCGGGAATCGGACTCGTTTCCGGACTCGAGTCCGTTTTTCGCCGGACTCGGAATTGGCCAGGAGTGGGAGGTCATGGGATCGGAATTGGTCCGGAATGGGCTCAGATCGACTCGGACTCGAAGCCAATTCCAGTCGAGTCCACAAACATGAAAGTTTCATTATTATTGATGCACTATTTAACGAGTAAATGGTCACATACAGTCTACTAAATTACAGGGTAGTCCAGAGTATGAAATTGACTCCTGAAAAGTTCCCGTTTTCATTATAAGTGTAATTGTAAATAGTACAAAAAGCATTTGTATGAGGCGCTTCATTGTCATATGGCCGAACTCGGAATTGGCACGGAATGGTGGCCACTGGAATCGGAATTGACCTGGAATTGGGTTAGGTGGAATCGCTTACAGCCCTGACAAAAAGTAAAGCCGTACAATTTGTACCACGCACCATTGCTTTGTTGCCGTACAGCAGGGGTGGGGGACCTTTTTCCTCTTTTGATAGTCATACCCCGCTAGCGGGCCGCATTCAGTGAGGGCGCAACAAGCTTTTCCAGTGAGGCGCAGACAAATGGGGATGAGCCCCTAGAAGTTTTGGAGTTTGTACAAATTTGTAGGCGATAAAATGTTCATCTCTTTCTCCAAATGACATTAAATCCGAAAGGCTACCCAGACCAGAAGTATCACTACATGACCATTTGACTTTTTATTTATGTATGAACAGGGATTTGCTAGCAACTCCCTGGTATGAAGTAATAATGAATAAACACATACGAAAAATGCGCTCAAAGCGCGCCGACAAAAACTCGTATCTTGAGGCTAAATTTATTTCACTGTTTTTAACGTTTCACTAACTTTTGGAAGGGGCATTTCTGACCCCTGTATCTACCGGAATAAAAAGAGTGCTCACCGAGTGTAATAGATATGCCTTTACATGTGGTACCGTAGTGTACTTTGTTCATTCCAATGTAGCCTTCCACGCAAAACTTCCGATACCAGCAGAAGTACAAGGATTCTACTCCTGGTTTGTGTCTAACGAAATGGTGAGGATGTTGCAATGTGGAGGCTAGGGTTTTAGTAATACACTGGTAGTGTTTTGCAGCAGTTTTACTGTACGTGAAATATGGGGAAAGTGGTATAAGTAGCATAAACGATGGGCACCATGGTTAAAAGATTACTATCAGTTACCTTTTAAGTGATCTGAATTTTCATTTATGAATTACTTCGCGGGTCAGAGGTTCCCCAGCACTGCCGTACAGAGACAACTGAGTGACTTCCGTGCACATCGTCATTCTCCCTGACTGTAACTTTTATGGCTGCATCTTGTTTTTCTGGCAGTTTCAGCTTCTTTTTCATGGCTTGCCCATCTTTTAGCAATTTGGTTTCTTTATTTCTCTTGCATCACCTCACACATAGTTTGGAACCTCAGTCTGGGTATCTTCATTCACTACTGGTGACTTCATTGATTTGTATAAACTCAAACAACAGCATTAAATGCTTCAGCCACTACAATTGGACAATGATAAATTGTTCAGATCAGCGAAACATGATGTAGTGTAGTTATTTTAAAATATTCTGGTAATCCACAATTAGATGTATTTCATTTCAAGCTGTCTCTACTATGAACGAGTGGTCTAGCCCTGGGTGAGGGGCAGGGGAAGGTCTTTTCAAGAATATGTCCCTTAATGCACTCATAGAACTGGCACTGTTTGACTCTCTCCCACAGTGCCGGGTAAGCTTTTTTCAATTTTCCTTGCAATAATAAACGATTTGAAGCAATTAGGGCATAAATAACTTGGAGTAACCTTGCTTCCCAGGCTGACACTAAAAACCAGTGAAATTAAATACCTTTGTATTATTTGTATTATACACGATGGACGACCCAGAACTTATTTCTCCACTGTAAATCACTTGGGTCAATTTGACCCAAAATTGGGTCAGGAGGAAACCGACTTAATTTATTGGGTCACGTAATGACCCAAATTAGACTTCATTTGACCCAAATTGAGTCAAAATTTGACCCAAAATATTGGTTCAGTTCCCTCGTGACCTAAATGTTTTTAGAGTGTAGGGGAGGCAGGAAGCGAAACATGTAGAAATCAAGGGCGCCCTTACAAGGGTTGTGTTGATATGGGATATGCAGGGTAACCGCTCCTACCCGCTGTGGAAATTCTTTCACTGCAAAACCAAGCAGTTTTGAAGCAATTTGGGGATTAAATATCAGGTGATCAAGTGATAGTCTTTCCTCTGCAAAACACTGAAAAGCACCTGACAAATTTACCTTCGCTCCGAAATGTTAGGAGTGGGGGAGAGGACGGTAGTCCCTCTTTTCCCTGCGTGATCCACCACCACTGGCTATCCGAATTCTCAATATCATGTTCCACACTTTACAACCGGTTGAAAAACTAATGTTAATTTAATTATTTTGCCGTGTCCGGCAGCAAACAGCAAAATTCCTCCGTGCTCCCCGGTTGAAAAACTCCTGTTTTACAACCGCAGATGTATAACGAAGTCCACCATTTTTAGATTCCAAATCTGATTAGCCCACGACCTATTGTATCATGAGAAGCATTTTTTATTAGATTTAGAAAGTCATGAGTGAACGTTGCTTTTTTTGAGAAAGAAGCGATGAGAGATAAAATTAGTACTTGTAAAACTTGACTTTCCTCAGCTAATAATGAACATAATTTATTTTATGAAAGGCTTTATCGACATTTTTATAGTGACCAAACCATCGAGAGATCTGTAATAAAATGTATTCATCACCACTTTTCCAAAAAAAAAAAAGTTATATTCAAACAATTAAAAAAATTGGTTTCCTTTCAAAGTTTTCATTCCAAGCAACAAAGATTTAGCACAACTTTTATCTATCTTTCTGCAGAGTTGACATTTCAAGCCCAGCAGGGTTTTTCGTGTACTTCCCTTCAACTCATGTATATGTCTCTTTTATACCATTCATCCAATGTTTGTACTTTCCTATGTATGCGTGAAGTGATAAAACAAATAAACGAAATGAAACGAATAAACACCTAGACCAGATAAGGATAAAAAACAAACTTGCCAAATGAGACTAGGGAGAAATACTTCATGTAGTTAAAAATAAAAACAAAAGTTTCGTCATCATACTAAACAAGTTTAAACTAACGATGTCAAATTGTGAAGGCGACCTGCACCATTTATTTTGACTATCGACTATCCTGTTCATTCTGAACCCATAATAAACGATTTCATATCCTCAAAATACATGATGTTTATAGAAAACAATTCGGCATTTTATGTTTAAGTATTTTCATGGACTAGTACCACATATCTTTAATCAGTTAATAAATGGTTTCAAATTATCAATATGGTGCCATGACAGTGGAGTTGCCAGAGTTTCTATGTTGGAGGCAAGGCTTTTCTTAAGGATGGGGGGGGGGGAGCAAAACAAATATATGAATATATATCCCTGACACATTCGTGGAAAACGCACGCACGCACGCACGAACGCACGCACACATGTACACAATGGTTCAATGCATGGAAACTGAATGGGTGCTTTCTTGCTATGAATTTATTATTCCCATTCAATGCCAAGTTGGTCACATTTATCAAATTTTCTTTAAAATGTAAATGTCACATTTTTGTCTGTAAAATAAAAAAAAAAAACTCTTGCTGTTTTTTAAACACATCCCTTGAATTATTGGGAGGGGGTTGCCTCCCATGGTTACGCCACTGGTGCATGATCGTTTACCAGGATATCAAGTCATGTCCAGCTTAACATTATTACACTGAATATTACCGGTAGTTAAAAAGTCGGTTTTAGTCTATGGTGCTCAGTTTCGGAGTAATCTTGATTCTCAGGGCATCTTATGGGGCCTTAGCCCTCCTTTGCTCTTTAACCTGTTATGTTATGTTAAAATAAAAAAAAAACCTTCTTCTAATAGCTTTAAGTTCTACTTAAAGAATTGTCTAAGTTGTTGTTGTTAACTTTTTAAGTCTGTACTCACTAATCTGCATAAATTATTTGGCATATATAATTTAGTCTGTTCTCCTCCTTTTCATCTGTTTTGCAAAGTGGGAAGTCTGTATGCTTTTCAGATTTTCCATGTTTGGTATATTTTGTAGTGTATTCTGTGCATGTATTTGCTACTACCCTTTTCTGAAAAGCTGTTTGTATTTACCTATGTGAAGGTATAGTTAATAGTTATGTACATGGAAGTGAAATAAACAAACCAGTCAAAAATAGAAATTGTGTGAAGTCATGTTAATCGCTGCCTAAATTTCGATCCCCACTAGATCCGTAGCCAGACAAGGTACTGAAGGGGGCGAAATGGCTTCCAGAGGTTGAAAAAAATTTTCAAGGGGGCAAATGTGTTAAAATGTATTAAGTAAATGACAAATTGAAACTTTATAGGGGGCGAAAAAATTTCAGGGGGGCTTCGACCCATTTGCCCTCCTTTGACTACGGGCCTGATCCCTACATAAAAGAATGCGAATTGTTTGATCTGACTATAGGCCAGGCTATTACAGTCATTTTAACTTTCAGTATTTTCACTTCCTTCGGGTCACTGCTATGAATACATTCATATTATTCTTTATCACATAATATGATTTGTAACATGAAAATTAACAGGGAATTTTAAGTACTTTTCAGTCTATTTAACATTTAACACAAATTTCAGGGTGGCTTCGACCCATTTGCCCTCCTTTGACTACGGGCATGATTCCTACATAAAAGAATGCGAATTGTTTGATCTGACTGTAGGTCAGTAGCATGTGTCCTGTGAGACAGTTTTAACCCACGATATTATGTCCCGGACACTTTCTCCTCAGGATCCCGGACACACGGACGGTATGACATTTTAAAATGGCCGACCAATCCCCCTCCTTCCATAAATAAGACAAAAAGAAGGTACTAGTACAATCTACTCAAAAAAGAGAACACAGCACTCTTTCCCCCAAAACCAAAGGGTAAGTGAACCTCACCCAGTCCACCCCAACAGAAACAGAAAACCCATCTGGAATGAATCACGTACACTGCCTACCCTAGACTGGCAAAGCTAAGGAATGTAACAACTGACCATTCAAATGCAATAGGCACCCCCTCCCCCCAAAAAAAAAATGCTTTGAAAAATCAGTAAACTCTTGCAAATCTCTTCTTGTATCAAAAGCACCTCTGAAGACGTTTTGAACACAACTATTACATACAATAGGTAAAGCAAGGAGAAATTCTCCTTGAATCCCACAATCCAATAACAAAAATATTGTCACATGATCAAAATAGGCCATTCATGAACTAGAGTGACGGGACATTCTAACTTCATTGGGGCGACTGCAATGCTATTCACCATGCACGGAAAAAATCTGAGCCCAAATATTACTATTCCCCCAAAAACGTAACATACTTCGCTCCCTGAAAAACATTTCGCCTTCCTGAAAGCAGGGAGCTGACACAATAGGAAGTGGCAGCTCTCTACTGAAAGCTATGTCGCCCACTTTAGTTCAACACCTTGTCTAGCGTTTAAGGAATGGCTTACATGGAGAAAGGAGCCGTATTAGCACACGTTTTTCATTGTCACAATGAGGTTGGGTGGGGATGGGAAGGAAAGAAACAAGGCACTACAAAAAAAAAATCCTTAAAGAAAAACTTACCCAAGAGTTGTATGCTGTTAAAAGAAACTTCCCGGTTTGTGTAGACTGGTTGCCGTTGTTTTGCCCAAGAACCAACAAATGCACTCACATGCCTGCCGAGAATGGAATCTTATTGCACACTCTCAGGCAAGGGCGTAGGCGAATGTCATCTGGTGGTCCTAAGACATCTGATCACCAACCTCTAGCACAGCACAAGACCGTGGTTGCGAGGCCGCTGCGGTGAACAAACGCTAAGACCGGTGATATTCTTTCAGTAGAAACCGAGAGAAGAGAACGAAGTAAGCGGCTCGGTGTGAAACTTTGAGTAAGTGGTAAGTGTTATTTTGTGAGAGATAACACCCATTTCCAGTCCGTCATTTTGACAGACTTTCACTCCCAATAGGGGGTTACTCCACCGCCAAGAAAATGCAGGTTCGAACTGAACAAAACGTGAGAATGCACAAATATATATATGTTATGCTGCATACAATCAGTACTATATACAGTATTACGTTTAGTATGTGTGTACCACCTGCTGCCGTCAACTTCTTTACTAAGTAGGTGACAAAAGAAACGAAAATAGAAATGACGTAATACTGCACAAAGCGTAGCAACACCACAACCTAAGTACAAAATTCCAAATCGTATTGACTTTAACAGATAGTTGAAACTATATCGACGTTCTGAGGAGTGGCGGTTCAAGTACATACTTTAATAGGAAAAACAAACACAATTGATAAAATTAAGGACAGGCAGGCAATTGAGGGCGACAAAAAGTTTTTTCGCTGTCGCCTATTTTACCGTGAAGCTAAGGGGAAGATCATGGTTTGATTTAAAAACTGGTTCCCTGCACGGTCTTACCATGGAAGTACTACCTCGAGGTAGCACTTCCATGGTTTTAACTGGCTTAATTCCAAAGCCCAAAGTTACAGCATGGGAGTACTACATGGTTACAGCTCCTTCACCACAAACAGGTTTACGTTTTACATTCAGGGTTTTAACTCAACCATGGAGAACTTATTTGGTTTTCGCCCTCCTGGTGGTATAGCTAGGCCAATGGGACTAGAATAAAGGGAGAAAGCAGTCGCCCAAACATATTTTCAAACCCGTGGGGTAGTCGGTACAAAATTCCTTAGAGAGGATGGGCGAGGGACAGCTCATGACACCAAGGAGCACGTGTAACCTAGGGGACAGAACCTAAGAGTTGACATACAGGAGGATCCTTTTGGGTATGTACGTCCGTCATGTAAGCCAACCTCAAACTGAATTGAATACTGAGACACATCCTATTCACTTCAAGTATTCAGCCTTTTCATTTTCCTTCAGTTGCCTATTCCCCTCAGTTTGAGGTAGCCTTATATGAAGTATTTCCCCTCTTTCGCCGGCACCAGGTGAAGGGGTACAACCCTGGGAATGAGTCTGATGGGAGGAGTCTATGGGGGAAGACGTGGTAACGTTAATGTAAGGTGGCATAGGTACAAAATGTTGGTATCTTTTGAAAGGTTTTGAATTGATTAGGCTATATGTTTAGAAATCAAGTAATTGTGTCGCTTTTTTTTGGCTGTGTGTTAGGGAAGGCTTCAAGTGTTGTCGAATTGCTCAGCTCAACACCCCGACTCTCCGAGCAGTGCTTGCTCATGTAAGATCCGCGCGTAGTTGCAAAATCGTGCTGTCTTTAGAAAAGCTTTGAACTGATCACATGTTTAAAAATTGTCAATATTTAGTGAATTTGTAAGGGAAGGGGATATTCTATAAGGGGAGAGCTACAACACCGGCCTTTTTAGGAAATTTTTGGTTTTGTAATATGACTTATAGATGCAAAATAGTGCATCTATGGCAAAACTTTAAACTGATATTTTGTCTTATCATTTATTGACTTTTTTGGCTGTAGCATGGCACGCTTCAAAGATAGCTTAAAGTAAAGCCGAAATCCATGCTGATTTACCAATAAACGATTTGTCCTCAGCCTGTTAAGGGTGTTAAAGAACGTACTGCATCATCGCTGGACACAGTAGGAGGGTGGGGCATTCTGGGAGGGATGCAAAAATAGTTCAATCCCCCATTTTCTTCGAAATGGTTTCGGTAATGGACCCCATACTTAATTGAAAAACAACCACCAAAATGTCAGCATAAGCCTCCAACACCGACAATGCAGTTATGAGACCGGGTTAATCACGAAAGGGGTGCGAGGTTAAGAACTAAGGCATGAAAACAGTAAATTCATTCCTACCGTCTGACCGTTTTGCAGTGGAAAGATTTAGGGAAGAGGTCTTTGGACAGGTTTTGCTCCCTGGACACAAAATGCTATTATTTTCATTCCGCCGCCAGTATAAAACAGATTCTATAATTTCGACATTTTCGTTATAAAAAGAAAAAATCCAGAAAAACCATGATTCTTAATGCTTTCTGGTTAACTTGGGTTTAATAATATTGCTTTTATAAGGAGTGTAATCAATTATTTTGGCTTTTTGGGATCTTACCCGAATGAATTAATTGTATTGCCACAAAGAAAGGGGGGTATGGGAATGCCCCCTTGATTCCGCTTCATTCACCTACGCACAGCTTTATAAACCCTACTCCAATTTTACAAAGTACTTCTACTAGGTGTGCTTGCTTCGACCTCTTCAAGTTGTGGAGATAAGCTTTTACCTTTTCATACACAAAAGACACACGATGTTCATTGCTAGTAATAAATTTACAGTAAAGCAACCAAGTGATGTCACCATAAAGGTACAATGGCGCGAAAACCTTGCCATGTTTGAGAAATACTTTTTGTGATCAATCTATTTGTACATGTTACTTATAGCCTTGTGTGGAACAATGACTTAGCGTTGGCGATATCGTGAATCAGACTTTACCGAGTCACTCACGTGATCTTATCCGAGACGATGTTTGCTTATTGATTTGTCAGTTTGTGGATAGTGCAATATTAAAGGTTGGTACAATTAATCAGTGACGTGTGTCTATATTTAAACAGTTACGCCATTGCCTAGCATAGAGCTATCTGTCCTTCTCATTCAGCAGTCAAAGGGTTTATACATGGAGCTTATATAAAGAATATCGCCTTGGAATAAGGCATAGTGACGCTGCTCTGAATGTTCGTCCAGCCAGTTATAAACAGCCAAAATGGACGGTTAGAGAACAAAGGTTGCGCCAGTGATGGGAGGGTACATTGGCCCAGTAGAGGGAGGCTGATATTTCAGTCGGGAAATATTCCAGTTTCGTTGGGGTGGGGGGGGGGGGTTAATTGGTGCGATAAACTATGATTCCAGACGATTATCAGTCGCCCAGTGAATTTCTTGTTTTTGCTCAAAAGGAGGGCACACCTCTTTAAATGAAAAACCCATTTTTTTTAACTCTTGTTACTAAAAGCCTCAGTTTGTTCACATTTACTTCAATAGAAAAGTGCAAATTTTCGGCGCTCTTCGTGCGCCACAAATTTGGCTTTTGGCCACCAACCCGGGAAAATTGTGCTGGGGACACCAATGTTTTTGTGTCACTCTGTCAAGGGGCATGGTGGTTTTGATGTTAGTGTTCTTTGTGGAGGGATACTTAAACGTTGTTGGCCTTGCCAATTTTCATCCAAGAATTCAAGTCCAAAAATACGGCAGTTGTTTCGGACGATAATGTAGCAACCGGAGTGTTTCTGAGTTACGAAGAATAAGATGATTTTATCACATGCAGTGATCGCAAGAGGTGCAGCCGGTTACACAGGCAACTGTTAACACCTTACTTGTGTTGCGTTGTGTCGTTCTACCATTTTATGGCAACTTGCATCTTGGGAGCATGATTTTACAATTGTCCGTCATTGACCGTCATATCTCTTTTAAAATCACGACTTGAACGTGCATATTCTAAACTATAAGTATATCTAGAAGGACAACATGGAAGCTGTTATGTATAAGTGTTCTCATATTAAAATAGCATACAGAATTATTGTGCGAGGGTTAAAGGACAGTTAATCCTAGTCTTTTAAACTAACGCGAGTTTTCAATCAATGTGATTTTGAAGGAAGCTTCAATTATCATTTAGACTGATGACCAACATTGAGTTGAAGAATAGACATTACACGTAGTTAAGGTAAAAGGAAGTGAATTCAGTAAGCAAAAAAAGGGGAGCTTTATGCAAGCGTTCTGGTGAAATTTTCATCCAATTCTTTCGTGTGGCTGTCGACATATTAGATGGAGTGACTACACATGTGTATCCTAGAGTGAACTTGGAGCAAGCAAAAGTGGTTTCATCTCTGCACATACCCCGCGAAAGGGACTCCATTTGCTCAGCTCTTCAGTTTCCAAAACCGCTAGGAATATGCCGTACAGCCTGCTAGGTAGGCAACTCTTCACATTGATCAGCAATGTTTTGTTTTCTTTATTTTGCAATATGCCCTGACATAGACACTGGGTATCGATATCCCACATGGAATATACATCTGGTATAGTCACATACCTCTCATGCATGCATATTACTCCGCGACAACATGAGGTTGTACTGAGTCATGGAAGTATGCCAACCTCTCCAGCAGCCATTTTAACAGGTTGAAGAATAGGAGGCAACCTTTAAAACATTTGATTCCGGATTGCTTCGTGGGTACCCATTAACACTGCATGCAAATATAATGATTTTATGACATCAGTCGATGTAACTGTTCTTCTAGTCCAGTTCTTGGGTGACTAACCAACATCTGTTTTCTTACTCTTTGTCGCCGAGCCATTTGTACCGCCAAATTTATCGTACCAAATGGACCTCCTATTTTCTGCCTTCTTGTTGTACAGCCAAGGGCAGTTAATACCACTTACGCTGTATATTACACGTCGCAATCTTATTTGTAAATCTTGTTGGCATCCTTTTTTTACCACCCAACTTCTCCCATCTCATCACCACAAAGGCAACATTTTAATATCAGTTTAGTTAAAAGTTGTAAACATGTAACCATGGAAGTCTCCTTTGGGGGCGTCTGGTGTCACTGATGGAGTGGAGCACAGGCATCTGCAAATTTTGACTTCCCCACTTAGGACTGTGGGTGTTGAATGACTAATGCATTGACACAAACACAAGCATAAGTTGCAGATACAAAAGTGGCACCTTTCTCGTTCTTCCCAGAGGGGTGGGCCAGCAGACGAGGGCCACTCCTACTTACACCCTTTCAGATCGTCTAGAAAGTGTTTCTGCCATGAGCCGACAGGCCCACTCATGCACCTCTGACGGGTAACCCTATGACCAGATGGCGGGCAGGTTTAGGATGCCCTACACGGCAGAATTATGTAACCTCGAGGTTGACCCCAGTAAACCAGCATGCCCTTCGCGCCTTTCATGGGTAGGCCAGCAGAGGGGGGGGGGGCCCTCCTGCTTGCGTATCTGACCCTATAATACAACTTTACCAACAGTATCCAGTCGTTTCCATTTTCCATACAGTTGCAAAGTGGGCTGACCAGAGAGCCATGATCCCTTACTGGGGGAACGTGTTTTCGGAGTTCATCCTTCAATAATTTTGGATGTGGAAAGGATGGCGCCAGGGGAGAAAAGAAATGGGCAGAGTTTTTACACACTATGTTACCATAATTCTTTCTTATTGCACATTTTGCACAATCTATACATACTAGTACTTAAGCGCGGGTCACACTACAGCGATTTCGGATCGGATTACAGTCCGAGTTTTTTTGAGTTTTAGTTAAAATCTTTTCCATCTCTGGTCGGAAAGTACCAAAAATTTGCCACTCTGTGTTAATTTATGATTTGTATCAGAGGACTATGTAAATGAAATGTAACCTTAGTATTTCGTGACGTCACATCGACAGAAAGCTTTTATCGGACTACGCGTGTCCGATAAAAGCTGTCCGCCGATGTGACG
>WURT03069883.1:0-13489 GCA_009936505.3 Holothuria glaberrima
AATAGAGCAGAAAAGTAAACACAGATTAACTCAGAGGTGCTAACTCAGAGACCATCGGTGGTTTGCACCTCATGGAAGGTGGCCCAAAGGAAAAAGACGGTGAAATTGATTTGTATGGTATGTCCTAGAACATTCTGGATCGTAATTGGGGCACTGTCAATTATTTGGATACTTTTCCATTGTAAAAATTGCAATCTCAGGGTAGATAAAGATAATACATCAGTACAGGGACCAGTTCCGCGAATTAAGGCAATCGGTGGCCATTTAGAATTTGCTTGACCGAATTGAATTTTAAACGGTAACTGAAAGAGGAATGTACATTCTACAATTTTCATGTTCAGACCAACTTCTAATTCAGTTAAGGTGAAAAGTTATATTACATTGCAAATATTGTCAAGAACATTGTTCAGCTGGCTGGCTGAAAAGTGCACAATAGGAAAATTGAGGCTGGCTGCGAAAGGGTTAACAAGTTATGAACACTGTAGCACACAATACATGTAAAGGTCTGTCACATTGGTGCGTAAGGACTTTCAGTATCCTCAATGGGAAAATGAGTGGTAAATAACTAAACTAATCGTAACAGCTGTTATTTTTTAGCTGGAACTGAGATCTTTTTGTTTAGTGATAAATAGGTCTGATTGTGTGTGGTAATAATTAACTTTTAAGTGTGGATAGGAGGTAGTGAAATTTTTTAAGTCACTGACCATAGTACCAAGAGGAGGGTTTCCACTTGCCCGCCGATGTTTTCAGTAGCAAATGGCCAGTGGGCAAGTGCTTGTTTTGAACCATGCACAAACACAAAAGTTAAAACTTAACTAATCTCAGTTGCTTTACATACTTGTTTATATAGTAATCTATTCTGCAGCTTGTTTCTTTTGATCAAGTTATGTTACAAAAAATGAAAAGTGAAATTATCTCATTTTGGTTCAAAGCAATGGATTCTGCAGAGCACAAAAATTATATGGTATTTTACAGGAAAGGTGCAAGCCAAGAAAATATCAGGATAATGCCAAATGAAGTCATTTGGTTTTGGTACTTTTTGGTTCCTTGCTTCAACCACATTGCCCATTGGGCTTTTTTTGTTCATGTAGTCCAAACAAAATATAACAGTATATCAGCGCTGCAAGGATAAACCGTAGCTGTCTTACCAACATCATGTTTATGTGATGATAAACTTAATATAATTAGTAATTACAGTATAGTTAAGCTTGTAACTATGATTTGGCCATACGAACAGCTCAAAGGCCAAACTAACCACACTGGGACAAGAGACTGCTCATATAGATATGCATTGTTTGCACAGCAGTGTTTTTCAGCCATGCATACTTTCCTTGTGATTAAGTGATAAGCCGTCTGGCGGTAATATATAAGCCATATTTTGTTATGCATGAAATGTAACAAACAGTATATTGCTGGAACTGGTACCTAGCCAGCTTTGACAAAGTCGAAGTTTGCACTGTTGATTTTCTTGTAGTGGAATAAAAGTTTGCTTAAAGGCCAGTAAATGTATGGAGCACATTTGAGAATCCAGTAATGAGTAAAATCAGTTTATACGTGAGCTGTTTTCAAAACTTTACCAAATGTAGTTTCACAAGGGAATGCCATGGTGTCAGATTTGGCAATTTAATGTCAATAAACTGCCTATGTAGAGTCAGGCTAGGATGTCATGACTCATGCATATCGTACACTCACTTATGTTAATTTGGATCTAAAAGTCTTTATCTTTGGCAGCTACAAACCGGCATAAGGTGTGCAACATGTCTTGGATTCATTTTAACATTAGACTAACACAAAACTTGTGGGTTTTTTTTGTTTGTTTTTTTTGTGTGTGTAGGGGTGGGGGTTGCTTCTAAGTGTATTAACTTTTAAAGGCAGTAAAATAAAATAGTAGCTGAAAGACATAACAGTTTCTGATTGATCAACATTTTAAAGGAGAAAAATAGCCATTGTTTTTTATCTGAGCATCAGAAGATTGAAATTGAACCAATTAGTTTAAGTTGGTAATACCTAGCAGCTTTCATTTTTGCTAGTTTCAGACTTCTTTACATATTTAATAGACTTTATCGGGTTACCGTTATCTGTCTTTGAGTCAGCATCATGACTCCTGGTTGGCTGTCTAGTAGCAACTCAACTTTCTTTTGAGTCAGGTTTCCAGGGAAATTTTTCAGAAATGTCAGTAAAAATGCACAAAAGTCATATTTTATGTTCTAAAAAGGTCTGCATTTGTGTTATTTAGAAATTTTTTATACAGATCATTCAAAAAAGAAAAAACTGGCATATAAATTTTGTCTTTACTCCATCACTACTTTTCTCTGCATTTGACCACTATTTCTTCATCATGGACAGTTTGGGACTACAGTCATAAAAAGCCTTATGTGTAGGCCCATTCATGTGTAAATACCCTGTGGTAGGCTGCAAACTGCCCTTGTGAGGTAATCATAATGGGAGTTGGTGTTGCAGCAACATTAAGATAAATGACTCGAAAGCTGCAGTAACCAGACTCCCAGAATATTGGAGTCACACAAACCTGCATTTTAATGATGCATCAAAATAATGGACTGGCTTGATTTATATTTAGGGATCATCCACCCATATTTAGGGATCATCCACCCATACTAAGGGATCATCCATTCATACTTAGGGATCATCCCCTCATACTTATAGGGATCATCCCCCCCCATACTTAGGGATCATCCCCCCCATACTTAGGGATCATCCACCCATACTTCGGGGTCATACGTATTATTTTTATCAGTTTCACAAGCATACAAAATGTATGTAAGAGAGGAGACAAGTACCCATGAAAGCTTTTGCAAAGTGTACTTACTGTGCTTTTTTAATGCAAATCATCATTTTTCACACTAAAAAATACATTTTGAGAGGGAGAAGGGGGCCAGAAGGTAGAGTATGTGCTGTACGTACCCTAGTTAAAACATTGGACATTCCCTTATTGTGATCTATGTTAATAATGATGATGTAGCTAGGGCAGTTCGATTGGCCATATGGTGGGCTTTATCTACATGGAAGGAACCTTATAGTAATTTCTCCATTGAAAGTTGATCTTTACTGTATATTAATATATTAAGGTGTAACAAATTTGAAGGAACTCACAATCTACTAAGCGATAATACTAAGCAATACTAAGTGATAACAACTTAAAGAGTTCAGAATGTTACATCATTTAAAAATTTGAAAGACCTTCATTGCAGTGACCTTCTTTCTATAAGAACCTTCTGGAGAAACTGTTACACAGCCACCTTATTTTGAATTGCCTTTTTTTCTGTAAGCATAAATGATAAGGCATGAAGAGTTTCTGTACCATGTACATAAAATATACTGGCATCATTTAAAGGGTAATATTGCATTTGTCATACAGAAAATTTTCTTATTTTTTAAACCAGTATTAAGACATAGAGAATGATAGACAATTGAAAATAAGGCGGGTACAATAGCTTTCTTTTCAAGGAATAAGTCTCTCACAAGAAGAAATTTGGTTATTTGTTCCACAAAAATAATTTGTTCACCCAAACTTTTTAAAATTCAAATGATGCAATTTCCGTAACTCTCTTAATACGTAATATTTTGAGCAGATAAAACTCGTGCTAGAGTTTACTGGTGAGACTGAACGGTTTAATAATGATGAAAGGTATTTTCTTTATATACCATGCTGGTGCATTTTAAATGCGATATTTCCCTTTAAAAGATGATGCCTACATCATTACCTAGAGCTCGGGAGATATGAAGTACTCCACGTTGTCAGTAAGAAATGGATGTCTTGAAAAAAGTCTCTTCTTCCAGAAGTCATGACTTAGCTGACCATAGTGTGAGATCATCAGTTTCCTGACATAACTTAATAGAAGGAATTTGACCGACCTTGCCTTACAAAGATTGCCCATCACTGTTTGACAATTTCCCTGCTAAAATGTCATGCATATTTTCACCAAACCTGAACCAATTTTCTTTATTCAAGGCTTGGCCTTATGTAAATTTATCTATGGAGTTTAATTTTGTCATATAGTTTCCTTTGTTTGTGCAATGTCATTCCAAAAATGTTTGTAGTTTAATATCTTCAATTTTTCAAGCTTGTTTAATTAACACGAGTATGTTGTATACAGTCTTCAGATCCTGAAACTGCAGACATATAAACTTGCCCATCAGTATTCAAGGGTGTATACTTTTGCTAACATAAAACATCCTTGCTTGAATTCTGCATGGTTAACGTCCTTACCCTTCCCTAGGCCTGATAAAATCATGCATAGAACTAGCTACCCTCACATTTACAGTTTTTGTGGAAGTTCGTAGTACTTGTACCTTAACCTTCTTTGTCTGTTGTCAGCGTATCTGAGGCGTGTCTGGATGCTTTCATAATAGAAAATAAGTCTGCTTTTTGGCAGACAGCAGGTTAATAGAGTAGAATTCAAACTATCTCAGGATGTATCAAAATATTGGATGCATGAAGCTCATCAAAGTGTGTTTCAGAGAGTAGACATTAAGTTTGTATATTTTGCATTGTGTGGTATCCTTGAACAAAGTTGTTGAATTTTCTGCATGCCTCCCATGCAGTATGTGAAGGTGTACTCACTTTAAAATTTAACTGTGTCTAGTACATAGAAGTTCAAAACAATGTTGCTCGTATAAAACATTTTTTATCCAATTAATTAAATATAGATATTATCTCCAATCCATGGGTCCAAAACCTTTTGCTGACAGTATTGAATATATATTGTTTTAAAGCTAAAAAATATTTAGTAAATCTGTGCTTCATTGAGTCATGCACCATACACAATGTGACCATTGGCGGCTCGCCATAGTGGCATGAGGGGCCAAGTGCCCCCCCCCCAAGTGTGCAAAGCATGGTCGTCAATCTCAAAAAAGAAAAATGAGGATAATGATAACAGGTTATTCTTTTAAAATACAAAATAGTCACCATACTCCTACTTTACCATATGGAGCGGACCATTGTTAATGCCGGGGGGGGGTTGTCCAAGATTCATTGAATATCCATCTGAAGCAAAATTCCTTAGAGCCCCTATTGTATGTGACACTGCACTTGATCATGAAAAGGAAAATGAGAAAAGGGAAGAAGGTTCGTAGCAGTACATGAGGTGCAAACCACCCGAGTTAACACCTATGAGGTAATCTGTGTTTACTTTTCTGCTCAATTGACTTTTCAGTCCACTTCATACAGTGCGTCTGTGCGAGGGTTTGTTTACACAGGAAATTGTGGTTTTGTTGACAGGGTGGGCAAATTGCGATGCTCTCAAAGACTTCCAAGTGACACTTTTACAGGAACATTGGCATTTGCACAGCATGTTGCCTCATTCTTGTCATTTGTTCTATGTGACATCAAAACAAATTTGAAGAATAAAGCTTTACATTGACTAAAGTTCAAAGATGCATAACAAGACCTGAACTGTGCATTTGCTTTGAGACTATACTGGTGAAATGTAGTTTTAACACCCAAGTTGATCAAGGACTTCAGTGGGGTGATATCACTCACATTTTAGTAGTGATGGAAAAATGAACCAGTTTGTCTTATTACACAGGGGTTGTATTGAATAGCTCAAACTTCCTCACAAATTGTCTTTACCCTGATTTTAAGTCAACTTTATCAATTAATATCTAAATTTTTGTTTTAGTCCGAGCTGTCTGTTTAAATGATATGATGGCTTAAATGTTAGTGTAAGAATATTTGAAAAGGAAGGGTATGCCAGTTTTAGTACATTTTTTAAATTATGACTCACATTTGAAGCCACCATTTCAAACCGAGGATGTCCGTGATGATGAAAAGTCAACTATGATAAGGAAAGAAAATTATAACCATGCTGCTAGAATTCAGTAGGAGATTTTAGCCAACTTCACTCTAGAAAAAGCCCTTTACCCAGGTGAAGCTCATCTCTACACTCGAAGGAAAAACAAATATTGCTTTCTAAGTAGGTACATATGATAAAGCAACAAATTATAAATAAGTAGCAGCAAACAGCTTTATTGTAGCTTGTTCCGTTCTAGAGATATGGCTATTTGTTGGAATGACATGGTGCCACCATAAGATGACTTGGAGCAAGTCTATAATGTCCTTTCAGAGCCACATTAGGGCAGATCTGTAATGTATATCTTTGTTTTGTTTGGACCATTTTTTCATTTTAGGAAATGAAATAAAAAAATTTGTGCATCCTTTCTAAAATTCACAGCCTGAGGATTAAATAGTTTAGACAGAAGCTTGAGAGTACCTATGGTATCAAAGAAATTATTGAGACAGATTTTAAATAACTACGTAGCAAATGCATAACTTGTTGTGGCTCTATGACATCATAACAGACTTGCTACAAGTCATCATTTTTTGCAAATGGTGGCACCCTGTTATTGCAATAAATAGCTGTATCTCTAGAACAGAACAAGTTATAATAAAGCTGTTTGCTGCTACTTGTTTGTAATTTGTTGCTTTATCATATGTACCTACTTAGAAAGCAGTAATTCTTTGGCCTTTAAAACAGTTAATTCCTTTTGTAAAAAAGCTGGCTCTGTTTATCAAACAGTCTTTAAAGGGTCAAGTCATCCTTTTGTTAAGATGTGTAACTCAGTGGTGCATCCAGTTTATCACTTACATCTGTGTCTTATTGCAATACAACAACAAACCCCTTTAAATTTAGTGATCTCAAGAGAGCTGCACAGGAAGTACCTCTGATAGACTGTGAATTAGTTGTGGTCAATTAGGCATGGCTAAAACTTGGTATTCAATTCTAGAATCATGACAGAAGTTTATCATTATGATCACTCTTGTAAATACCTTTATGATGTGTTCCAGTAATTAAAACATTTTCCTACAGTAGCTCATCATAAGTATCTGCTGCTTGTTGACACAAAATTTTAAAATATTCTCAATATCCTATCAGTTTGTAAAATGTTATTCATGGTTTTCCTCTAATAATGTTGAAAATATTGTTTCTTCACCATCAACTTAACACTTTAAATTGTGCATTCTCCCTTACTGTGGTTTTCACCAGTTGCAAGCAAATCACTATGCTGGTTTGTGCATGGGTATGTATGTGTTTGCCCTAAACAAGCAGCTTGTGTGCTACAGAGTAACATAAGTTAAACGGGCTTATTGAGTTGATTCACAAAATTCTTGATTGTTTTTCCACACCTGTTGAGTTTTACTCGCATTTGGATGGTAAATGGTCAAACTAAGAGATACTGCACATCTGACAAACAACTGAAATGGCAATGGCAGGGTAATTAACAATTAAAATCATTTATTACAAGTTCATGACCAGACACTTTTTACCACTAGGTAGTATTAATCATATGCAATCCCTGTCCACAAAAACTACAATTTCTCACATTTTTGGTAACTGTAGGAAGTGAAACATGAATAGTGAGGCTAATTAGAAGTATTATCATGCAGTGATTTCCTTCAAACTGGCCACAAAAAGAATCGATGTCAACTCAGTGAGCCCCTTTAAAGGTTTATTGTGGATTCTGACAAGTGGTGGCTGACTTCCAACATCTTGTGAGGATTAATTTCCAAGGGAGAAAATAAGCTGTAGTGAAAAACTTCAAAGCAACAGAAGACATACTAATGGCCCTTAAAGGGAAAATGCAGTCACCCCAACTTGAAGGAGTGTGCCCGGGTATTCTGTTTCATGAATGGCTTTTGAAGATCATTATAACATACAATATATTTCTCACAGAGTTGTGAAATTCACGTATAAGGTAACTCATTGGTATACTTTGAAGGAGCCATATTTATGTTCTTCAAACGTATCAAGAAAGATACTTTAAGTGAAATAACTTGACGAAGACATTTTATGCCCTTTAGGCTAAAATTAAAGGTAGCTGGCCAACCCCCCTTTTTTAATAGTACAAACTTTCTCTAGAGCTCTCCTCAGTATGAAATCAAGGTGCTGTTGACCCCTTATCAGTTCTGTGCAAACCGTTGATACAAACCATCGCTTGTGTGTGGTCCAAATACTTCTTACATAATGTATCACCTAAGGAAGTGAACAATACTAAACAGCAAAAAAAAAAACAAGAAGCAAAATCCCAGATGTTTGCAGGCACTTTCATGCTATATATTTCAAAACTGTGCTGTCACTTTAAGTTAATAGCAGCTTGTGGCAATGAGTTACAATAAGGAGGAGATGTTTACCGATATGCAAGCGATACACTTATTACATCCCCGGAGAATTAACCTAAATTGGACTAAAAGGAAGCATAGTTGATCTTTCAATGTGATAAGGCTAGCTTTGTAGCTGACAGATTGTGAAGATGGACAGTATGAAGAACTATTAGTAAGAGCAAAATACATCCAATTCCTGTGATTTCTCAGTTGTGTTTTTTTTTTTTTTTTTTTTTTTTGTACTACTTTGCATTTTTAGATGGTGGCTATTACAGCAGATTTTATTATCTTATGCTTTTATCTGATTGCCTCTCTAGGGAAGAGTGGATAAGGCAACACACTCTGTGAATGGTCTCCAGTATGAGCTTGCATGCGTAAATTTCACAGATTTGGAAACCAATGTTACATACCTTCCAGCGGTAAGCCAGTTTAATTTTGTAAGTTAGATAAGTCTTCAATTCTTCACAGTCTATATAACTATTTTATCTTTATGTTCATACTATGGTAACTTTTAAAGATATGAGAATGACAAAGTATGGACTGAAAAGGCTATGACAAGTAACATCAGGAAAAGCTGTGGCCATTAACCTTTACCATACTTAGAACTCTAAATTTACGGCAGTTATAAATTGAGAAACATATTAAATATGGAAAATTTGAAGTATGAAATGCATTATATTTTCAAAATATCTTCAGGAGAACTCCTGTACTTTGCCTTATTGAAACAACAATTCTCATGCTTTGAGACAAACATTGACCCTTAACTCCCTTCCACGCTTTTGTGTAGGCTGTTGGCAGTATTGATTTACCATAGGTAGTAATCTAATTACCAAGGGGAGAGGTGAATTGGTGAGTAAGGGATATTGGTGACAGCAAAAATGACGTCATACATTTATTTCAGTGTCATAGTGGAGACCAATTGTTTCCGCAATCAGTGTGTTTGTAGGCACAGCCTCTACTGCCAAAGCAGAGGCCAGCTTTTTGCAACTGGTGACAGTTACAATGTAAAAGTCCTAAGCCTAGCAATCTCAATTCTTGAAGATCATTTAATACCATACAACAGAGATGGTGAGACACTCGTAGAACATTTGCAATGGTAAAATGGTTCTTGCAGGAAAAATTAGCCTTCATGCTTTTGCAATGGATCTTGGGGAAAAAAATTAGGTGAAAATAACTAGCCTCAAATGGGTGTTAGCTATATATTTCAACGGCCAGAGGGTAGATTTGTTAGTTAGTTAGATGAGGTTGTACGGCTCAGTTTCTAACCAATTGGTTTAAATAGGGCAGGCCATGGCCTTTTTTCCAGTTGTGGCTCACTGGCTTATTTTCCCTATTTCATTGCTTATGCTGAGCACCAAGCACAGTGGCAGTAGGTTTCATTTTTAAAGTCCTTTGGTATGCCGCTTGGCCAGGATTTGAACTTAGACCTTCCCGGCTGCAAGTTGGATGCTCTAACCACGTGACCATACAGTCGGTTGCCAGAAAGTAAAGTTAGTTAGATGAGGTTTAACGGCCCAGTTTATCCAATTAACCAATTGGTTCAAGTCGAGGCGGCCACAGCCTTTTTTCCAGTTGTGGCTCACTGGCTTGTTTTCCCTTACTCCATTGCTTATGCGGAGCATCACGCACAACGGCAGAAGGTTCCATTTTTAAAGTCTTTGGTATGATTCGACCTAGGAATCGAACCCGGGCCTCCCGCGTGAGAGGCGGATGCTCTAACCACTAGACCAAACACGCGGCCAGAGGGTAAAAGATCAAGCTTACAGAAATTGGCCTTAATGTCAGCCTCGGACCTCCATCACTGATTAAAGGATAAATGTGTGATTTCCAAGTACTTTCTGTACCTGTTCTGTATATTTCTACTTCCCAGTTTAAATGTATACCAGAATATTGGACATAACAGATAATGTATCCACTATTATTCACGTCTCTCCAGTTCCTTACGCTACCCTCGCTGCTTCTCTGTCAATTCCTCTCCCACCCCTTACCCATCACCTCTACATACCCTTCTGTCACAGGTGTACACTACATTGTTTTTCACCTACGTTAATGCTTGCAGTTATTACAAATACATTAGTTGGTGGAGCCTATAGTAATTTACAAGAATTTTCCCTGCTGACTTGCTTTAATGGTCAAAGAGCCCCACAGAACTGCTGTTAGAGATGTCACCCAATCCACAACATGATATCATGCATGATATGAAGTTACGAGACTTCTTACCCTAACCTTACTTCATGTCTGCTCCCTAACTAACCCTTACCTTGTGGCATGGTTTCATGCATGATATGCATGTCTCAAGACAAGAATGTGACCTGTTACAAAACAAAATGTGACAATTTAATGGAGATATTCTTAATTATTTCAATATGCATAAGGACCTAGTCAGACAATTGCTATCAATTAGTAACTCGTTGCCCTAGTAACCTGCCATTGGTGCAGCCTTTTAAGAAGTCCTACATAATCATGCCATGTTTTCTTACAATTTAATTCGTGATGTGCAATACATAGGTCCGTAACCTTTGCATGAAAGTACCGTATGTCATACGTAGCTCCTAAATTATTTGGGATAAAGAGTGAACCTGGTACACAGTATGTACAAATTGAATAACAAATTGAAGCACCCTTGATAATTTTGGAACCACCAGTTCAGTCACCCACTAAAGAAGGTTATCACATTTTGAATCTTAGCTGTGGCCTGAATGACCTTGCAGATTAGGTCATTGTACCCACCAATGTGAGGACCAAGGAAAATTTGTATGGTATGGTCATCTAGTACTCCTTTCACTCTTTACTTAATCTACTTTTAACCGCTAACAAAACTAACCTGAGATGCAAATCATCAAGCGTGTAACAAAAAGTTATAGAAAAATTTCACCTTTTTATTAAAACTTGACGTATGTCATCAAAGATATGCCCTGAGGCCAAAGAAAGCGATTTGCAGCATAAATTAAGATTTTTTTTCTGCATGTGTTCAGTTGTATGATACTGTCCATTATATATGGATGATACATAGAATATAAAAGAATGCTGGACAAAAAGAGAGAAAACAATGTTTATCAAGACCAGTGATCATGAAAAACATAAAACAAAAAAAGAAAAAGGAACTTAGTCAACTAAAGAAGTAAATATTTACCTGATGTAGTAATAACAATGCTATTAAAAAGCAATATTATATGAATAGAAGCTCTCTCCCTGATGACAAATGTCCCCTTTTTTGTGTCAGGTTTCATGTCAAATTTTGGATTAAGTTCTTAAGTTGTTCTTGTCTTTATTGTAGACATATTAATGTCTACTTTTTGCACTTATTTCTATTATCTGTTATTTATCTGGTTGAAAGTAATTTCATCAAATAGTTCCTGTTTGTCTTGTCTAGGTAAGGCTGGATGCTGAGGATAAAAGTGAGATTATCCCGATGAGATACCTCTATCAAGCAAAAATATTTATAGTTGGTGAGTCAGAATTATTCTTTCAAGAAGAATTTGGGGTGACTTGTCAATTATCTTGCTGTTTCTCTTTGACAGTTTGTAAATTCTTCTAAATTTTGTAATAGCTGTGAAATAATGTTCATTATGCATATGGATAGGAGTTATATTTGAGGTTTGAGGAGCAATTATGGATGCCCCAAGGACCATCATCCACATCTTTCATCATTTTCACAAAAGTACAAACATAGCTGAGAGTGGAGAAGGGGTGAAAGACTACATGCATTTTTTCATAACACATAATGAATGGCAATGATTTTTTTGGCCAAAAATAATTTTTACATTTTTTACCAAGTACACTGTGGGAGAGGAAAGGGGTAAAAAAATGGGGTAAAAAACAAAATAAAAAAAATGGGAAAACTGAATGAGCTCCAAGGGAAGTAATGAGCCTTGTTCCTTGAAATCAGTTACAAATACCTTTCACCCTCAGCAATGATGGTAACTGTTTTAGAGTAAGATGAATTGATCGCTTATTGGTTTATTGCCTGTGTTTGTAAATTTAAAGAACTGAGAATACTTGGGTGGAACCTTGCAGAAGGAAGCAGAAATACTTTTATAAGTTTGCAGTTCCTTTTCAATGGTAATATGAAATCGTTGCAGAGGAAGGTTTATTTTTCCAAACAAGCAAACCTCATGGTTTTTGTGGAAAGCACCCAAAACCACAGAAGACTAATAAAGGGCATATGAGAAAGTATTTCTTTCCCCTGTTATGATGTGTTTTTGGTTTCAATGATAAGAGAAACCTATGCATTCATGATGGCATGTGTATGTGTGTATGGGTTTGTAAAGGGCGTATTCCGGGGATACACACAGGAAAACATACCTGTGAACTGGGGATATTCCGTGAAATGGGGATATCCCCGTTTCTAGAATGGCTAAAATAATTCAAAGTGGGGTGTCAGCTAAATGCCTAAAACTTTCCTGATTGATCTGAGGTAATGCCCCTATTCCATGTTTTAAGTCTCCATTCATGTGTAAATGTGTGTGTAGATTTTTCAGTATCCCCAGTTTCCCGGTGTCTAAACCTGTAATTATCCCCAATTCACTACGAGGAAGAGGATGTCCCCACTTTGCACATTATTTGTGTATGTCCCCGATCGGCGCCATAAACGGGTATGTGTGTGTGTTTGTGACACTTTGCTCGTTAACAGGATATCTCAAGAAGGGAAACCCTGACAGTTCTCAAACTTAGTACACAGATTCCGCATATTGAGAGGGAGAACCCTATTGTTTTTGGCAGGGGTCAACGGTTATCTGGGGTTACCAGGGGTCAAACTCCAAATACTTTGTTAACACAATATCTCAAGTTAGGAAGCTTGGATTGATTTCATACGTAGTATGTAGAGGCGTTATGGTGAGAGGAAGAACCCTGTTGTTTTTTGCAGAGGTCAAAGGTCATCTGGGGTCACCAGGGGTCAAAGGCCGAAAACCTTGTTAACACCATATCTCAAGTAAGGAAGCTTGAATTGATTTCATACTAAGTATGTAGATGCGTTATAGTGAGAGGAAAAACCCTTGTGTTTTTTGCGGGGGTCAAAGGCTGAAAACCTTGTTAACACTATATCTCAAGGTACAAAGCTTCGATTGATTTCATGCTTAGTATGTAGATGCGTTATGGTGAGAGGAAGAACCCTTATGTTTTTGGCGGGGGTCAAAGGTCATCTGGGGTCACCAGGGGTCAAACTCTGAAAACCTCAACATGATATCTTAAGATAGGAAGCTTGGATTGATTTCATACTTAGTATGTAGATGCATTATGGTGAGAGGAAGAACCCTATTGTTTTTGGTGGCGTCAAAGGTCATCTAGGGTAACCGGGGGTCAAACTCCCAAAATCTTGTTAACGCGATATCTCAAGGTAGGAAGCTTGGATTGATTTCATACTTAGTT
>WURT03069894.1:0-32191 GCA_009936505.3 Holothuria glaberrima
GAATTCACTCTACTAGGGTGAAAACCACAAACCACATGAGTATTGTATGATAATCTTGTGAGCTCAACCAACACATTCACACACTTCATCACCTTTAAATTAATCACCATTAAATTGGCAATGATGGCTTGAAGAAAAGGATACAGTGTGACTTTGCCACAACCATTTAATATTTCAGAAAACTTATTTTATGAAACAAAGTGTAGGGAAACCTGAGGTCAGACTTGTGGAACACCTAATGCTGTCTGATAGAGTCCATTTGCTGCTTGATATCATTTGGTATAAAGGACAATTGTTGATCATTTCTCAATCATTTGGGTAAAGATGCTTTTCAGCTTTTAGTCTAAAGCCTTGCTCTGGAGCTCAGGATATGATCCTGAGCTGAAGGTCTGGTGTATCTAGTGTAAACGCAGCCTGAGACCATGTGTAAGTTGAAGTGGGACCATGTATTGCACTCATTGCAGACCCTCATGTCAAAGTCAATGGGTTGTAAGTTTGGTCAGTTAAATCTTGTGTCCCTTAAGTTTTGTATCTCCCTGGGAGTAGAAAATTAGATTTTCACAACCAATAGGATGGCCCTACAGGACTGTGAATAAATAGTACTGTGTGTTATTTAGTACTATGAGAAACGTGGAGGGGGTAGTAAAAGGAAACAGAATGTTATTCCTTGTTCCTGATCTGGGTGAAAGATACTCTTACTCATTAGGAAGGTTTCAAAGTGTGAAGAATTAAATCAATCAGTGAGACAATTAATTAGTAATTCCTTAATTCTAGTAAATGATGGGGTGGTGTTGTGGACGCGCCATTGATAATGATCATGTGTTAAGTTTGTCGCAAATACTGTCATTTGTCTTGTTGCTAGGCTTGTTTAGTAATGAAATACTTTTCAGAAGCTGTAGGCCCTGTAGGTGTTCAGTGTATAATCCTTCCTGTTCCTCCGATGTCTTGTGCTGAGCACCGGATGAGAAGGAAACTGGTTCTTTATTTTAGTAATATTGTTTTACAAGGACTTGAGCTTGGACCTCATTGTGGGAAGGAGCTCTGAATCTTCTTTGCATTGAGAAAACTGTGACATGAGGGATAAAGAGATGCAATTTAAAATGGGGGTTATTTTGCTGAAATATATTTTGTTCTATTGAGTGGGAACTTAAAATAAGCATACCCAGTGGCAGATCTGGGGGGGGGGGGAGACAGGCACGCACCCCTTCTATAGGCCATCATGCATGAAAAAAGTTGAGGCAAAAAAGAAAATGTGTCAAAACTTACCATTTTGCATCTCAGCACTCTTCCAAAAGCAAAAGTTTTCCAGAGGGGAGGGGGACCCCTTTTCCCTTAGACCACTCCTCCAGGACAGGGATCAATCAAACCTTGTGCCCCCTCTATTGAAAATTCCTGGATACGCCCCTGACACCAGTAAAATTTGTGTCCCTTATGTGGTTCTTGAGATATAAGCAGATCAAGATGTCACATTGTCAACAAAAGGTAAATTGGAAACAGCACATGAGACATGTAAACTTCACATTGATAAACAGTTTTGTTTTTCTTAAATGAACTTTGCAACATTTTTTTTTGTCCAATATATCAAGTTCACTTCACATCATGTTTTTGCACCTGAATTCATTTGTTATAACAACACTTAATATTTGAATCATGTGGTGTGGAAAACAGTGATAGTTTTTGTAATGTGAAAGCATGGGAATTTGCAAAGTTAGCTTTCCCATAGGAAACTAAAATAACATCCCTATTTGTTTGAAGGTCTAAACAATAGGCTGAAAAAAACGAAATCAAAGCATGATGAACTAGGTGGGGAGGGGAGGGGAGGGGAGGGGAAATGATCCTCCTGTATGTTGGGGTGAAGCTGATTTCTCTGATGCTGGACTTGTACAATTTGATCCCAAAAAAAGATTTAATGCCCGTTTTTCAGTGTAAGGCAAAAGCTGCCCAACCTCCCCCCATCAAAAATAAATTGTCCCATGTATCTGAGTTTATGTATAGCAGATGAACTTGGTGGGGGATATTTCGAAGGGGAAGAGGGGGTGTTAGTAGTGAGGAGGAATGACAAGATTACAGCTGTTTCAATTATGAAGATGCATATTTTTTGCTTGTCCATTTTGCACTGTTGTGAGGGAGTGGTGTTGTGGGGGTATAGAAGTCAATCTCTTATATGCAGCCAACAGTTTTGTCATTTCTCAGCCTGCCCATATAGAATGGTGACGCATACCTGAATATTTTACAAGAAGTATACTTGGACCAAAATGAGTCATAAAAGCCACATCAGTAAGCGAGGTCTTTCATCATAGACCAAGGTTACATCAGATTGTACTTTAAAAAAAGGATACGTTTTGAATAGGACCATCTTTCATCAGTGAAAAAAAGCCATAATCGGATTGCAGAGGGACATGAGCCACTGGATGAGCTTTATAGACAATGAATCACAATTTTAAAAGCATCCTTATCCTTAAAATGAACACAACTAACTTTATCTTGCTATGTTTACATGTTTTCACTTGTGTTTACAACTTTGAACTCATGTGTCTACAGAAATGTATCTCTGTGGTCATTTTGTCTGAAAATAACTAAGATTCTTTAACTTTTTTTTCTATAAAAAAAAAAATGGTTCAGCAGCTGTCATAAAATCAGAGTGAAACTCAGATAGCAGTGTGCCTCTTGTATTTATCTGGTTGGATAATATAAAAGTTGTGGAAAGTCAGGCTTGTGACACTTTTTGGTTGAGGTAACTTTGATTAATAACCCTCTTGTGATTTGTATCGTATTTTTTGGTGACAGTTTAAAATGCTTGGGTCACTGTAGTATGTATCTCAAGCAGTAAAGTTAAGTGAAAGTGTCTACTTACCCTTGTCCTACCTTTGGTCAAATTCATTTCTAGCTTTTGAAAGTTTAACCCCATGGTAACAGATTTGGTCACCTCAAATTGAGTTTTCTTGATATTGCTAGTGACCTAGAAAAAGTTTAATCAAGAGAACTGCATAGTTGAGGCAAAATGGAATCTTAGCTATTTCTAGAAAAAAAGAAAAAGGAAAGAAAAAGTTAGTAGGCCTATGTTATCTTTCTGTGATATTTATTGGTATACTAATAATAAGTTTCTCTGATAGGAAAAGGGGCAGGGGAGGAGGGTATGAGTGGCTGGATTCATATTGTCTCATAGAAAACCCTAGTACAAAAACAAAACTAACTTTTACTAAAACATCCTTTTAACACCACAGATATTAAGAAAATTTGATGGAAGGAAAATCCACTGTTTTGAGAAAACATTAAATGATGTCTTCTTAGCTAAAAACATCTTTTCTGCTCTCAAACTTCAATTTGTTCAACATATGAGGGACATTTTCAGGGGGCCTTAGAATTTAAAAATCATCAAGATGTGACATGACCCATAAAATTGCCCAAGTAACTCCTTGACCCTGATAGGAATTTTGGAAAGGGTCATGATCTGAAATGTGAAAAGAAATAGGTGCCCTTTTGAGGTCAATATCATTGAGAGCTAGTATGTCCAGCAAATTTATGAGACCCAAGGTACCAGACTTAAAAAATTATTTGGGAGCAATTTAAACAAAATCAAGTGACCATAAAGATTGAAGGTATGATTTATCGTGTTATATGTCCAGTACTGTCATTCAGTCCTGCCATACATCTCATTATTGTTTACGGTTTGTTTCTTCAGAAGATGCTTTCAATATAAACTCAAGGTTCAGTGGTCACTCCTCATATTAATATAGTTGCCTATAAGACAATGATTGTAAATTATGAATTAAAGATTATCTATGAGTAGAGATAAACAATGTCACATCTGTCTCGACAAAGTTTGATGAAGTGGGTGATGAGTACATTGTAAGAATCTATTGTCTTCACCAGGAGGATGGCTAGATTGTCACTCTGTTCCAGGGTCCTGGAAAAATCTTTGCCAAATTTGGCCATGTAGGGAAGTTACTTGTTTAGCATGTGGTCATTTTTAGTTTGTCAGGTCTGGGACAGATTTTTGTCTTTATTTTTACAGAAGAAATATGTATAAAAATAGAAGTAAGTACAGTTCCTGAGTAATCCTTGTTGAAATATTTACCAAATGTATGATAATGAACACATTCATATTTGGATAAAACAGTATAAATGCTGTTTACACATACCAACCGGTTGCATGTACAGTTTTAGCCAACCATAGTGCTGAAAGTTTATAAAGGTATTATGTAGAATAAAACTTACACAATCAGTGTCAATTTAAGGTTGGTCTGCCACAGGGGCATAGCAGGGAGGGGGGAAGGGCTGGGGAGGAAAGGGAGCCCTACAAAAGTTGCTCCCTTTCTGGAAAGTTCAAGAGTGAAAAAAATGTGTAAAAGTGCATTCTCATTTGACATTTGAACCCCTCTGTGAAATAGTGGAGCCCCTCCTCCCCCTTACAAAAACACAAATTTTTCTGGCTACCCTACTGCCTTGCCATGCAAGATTTTAGTGCCAGATATGTATCCAAATGTGGCAATTAAAAATTTATCTCAGTTGGCAAGCATCTCATGCATGTAGTGTACAGCTTGTACACAGGTATCTAGATACAGCAGAAAGCTACAGCAGTACTGTATTTTAGTAAATTCAAGGTCGGAAACATAACAGAGTGATTTTTGCATACCACTCCATTTTACTGTTTTTGTTGCATAGACCTACGTGCTTTTTAATCAGTCCTCATGTGTATTTTAGATCACCTTGTAACAGAGATTTAGTATCATAATCCTAGGAATACAAAGAGTATCGTAACCCTAGGAATACAAAGAAAATTGTTTAGCAAGTAGTTAGGCCTTACTTTGCTTTCCTTTAAACCATTGTGGATGAAGAATAACCTGTACAGGACATTGAACTCTGGCACATCCTGCTTAGAGGTTTCTCATAACATACATATTTTACATTACTGGAGAAATGTTGGTGGTAAGTTATGTCACATTCTCATAGGACAGATTGATCGAGAAGGATTACTAGAGCTCTGTGATAATATACAGTACTTAGCACTTTAAGAGTAACGGTGTCTTTTCAAGATACAGTACATAGAAAAATATCTGGTGTAACGTAAGTGATGACTGACCATTTAACAAATAGAGCACTCTAGAAATGTGTCGCTACAACTAGTTTCAAGTTACAAAGGAAGGAAAATATCTGGTGTAAATTACTTAGTAATGTTTATCCACATAATATAGAGCACTCCAAATGTATGTTGCGACGAGAAGTTTTCCCTAAGTAATCACCTTCCTTGACCATAATGATAACCTCACCTTTACTATATCTCTCCAGAATCAATGAATTAGATCGTTGTGACAATTTCTGAAAATATAATTGAACACAGACTATAGTCCACATTATTTTGCCTGCCTCTTGAAATTTTGTTTCTAGCTCTTTCTTGCACAACTTTCCTTTTCATTTCAGACTGCCCTTCCCTCTGTCCCAATCTTCTCCTAGCTTCCCCCCCCCCCCCGCCCAATATCATTCCCATACACTCCTATCAATGTGGATTCTTTGCTCTTTCCCTGTGGTTATAGTAAATGAAATTAAATGTACAATTTTATGAAAGTGAACCATACCATATAGGACTACAGATGAGAATGAAGATAACGAGATTTATTTGCAGTGTCAGATTGTTTTCAAATTTCAACAAAGCAGTAGCTTACTATCAGAGAGTTTCCTTGGTAATGGACATTCTGAAACTAAATCAGTGAAACTGACCATTTATAGACATTTCCCTCTTGTGAGAAGTCAGCATACGAGTGTGAAGCTGGGGTATAGTTTGATAATGGAGATGTCGGCTTATGTTTGTTTGAAGTATGTCGGTATATCACCAGTGAACAAATTTATGAACATGTCATGCATCCAAGTTGTTGATGCAAAATTATCTGTCATTGTATTGCAACGTACCCATTCCATGTTTGTTTCCATGTATCTGTCATTGCATCAGGTAATTAGTTTATACTTCCTGAAATTACTAGCCACTCCAGTTTCATGCTTGGCGCCCTCCCTAGTGTTTAGGAAGTAAGAGTCGGATGAGATTACATTCTCTCCATCCCTTCTTACAACATTTCTACTTCTTTATTCTTGAGGATGAATTAAGTTGCTGTCTTTCCCATTTTCCTGCTCCACTGAATACGTTTCCTAGCATTCAGCATGAAATCAAATTACTGCTTGGTCACCAGATCTGCCTTAAATCGAATTACGTCCCACATAATCAGCCTTCCTTGTGCTAAGATTCTTTGTATCAGATTGCTACCAAGCTTTCCTGATTAAATTATTGTCATATTGAACTTCAATAACCAGCTGCAAAGTTTTACATATTAGTCTTCTTGGTGAGCTGTTTGCAGCTTTATTTGTGTCAATAAATTTCATCTGAAATACCCGTTCGATTATTCCTTCCCATCTGATTCCTATTAGCTTGGAATGTTATTGTCAGTTTTGTGTTTTGAGAAAAAACATTTTGAGTTCATTTTGTCAGGTGTTGTATGCTATGTTTGGGAAAATACTACACCTTTAAGGTAGCATTCTCAACCAGTAGGCCACAGCCCACTGGTTTGCAGTGGAACCTGCTGCCCAGTAAATTTTCAAACTGTTACTCTTACAACTTTTCAGTTCATGATTATGACACTCTACAATCTGCATCCCTACATCTGGACTCAGTGCAAAGTTCTTTACAACACAACTCTCTTCGTAATCGCGCCATTCGGCTCTGGAATTCCCTCCTGTCTTCTCTCATAGCTAAAAAAAGCACCGAATCCTTCCAGAGAGACATTTCAAGTAATTATATTCAAGACTACTAATGTTAACCTTACTGGTATTGCACTGAATTCATTCCGTAGACTTTTGATCATCACGTCTAAATTGTCTTGAGCTTCATTTTCTCTGTCACCGTTGCTAGGGTGGGGAGGGGTGGGGTGGATGAGGTGGGGTGGGGTGGATGGGGATGGATTTTCGCTGGGGTAGTTCTTCCTCTTCTTTTGGCCTTTTCACTGTTTTTGATCACCTTTTATATTTTTTTTTGCTACTGACGTAGCAGTTTGTTTGCATGTTTACTGTTTTGTTTTCTCTTTTTGTTTATAGGGAGTGCACGCTCTCAAGCCCTCTGGGATTTTTTTGTGTACTTCTTTTCGCCTATGTATATATATTAATTCCTATGTAAAAAGTACATTATATTCTTTATTTGTATGTACATATGTAAAGCAAAAAAACAACAAACAAAATGAAACGAAGCATTGTCTGGTGGGAAGTGAAGTAGGCTGGAAAAATGAAAAATTGTAAAAACAATCAAAAATCGGATAATCCTTCATACCTATTTTTTTTTTTCATAAAATTTTTTCCATCTGATATAGGTGGCACTTCAGAAGTATTGCTTACTGTTGAAAGTTGTCACATAAGGATAAGTTATACATTAAATGTTTATTTAATGGTGAAAGGTGACCACTAATAGGTAGTTTCAGCCATGAAAAGGATGCTTTGAGTTACAAAAGGTTCTGAAAACATGTTTTAAGGTATTAATACACAGTAGGTAAACACAGAAATGAATGTCTCCATTCCATAGACAGTTAATCCCTTGCCTTCTGGTACAATCCCTTACCCCCGCCCTCTCACCTTTTCTCACTCCTCCCTCTGACTTAGTGTGTTGTCTGTGGATCCAGCTTTCATTTGCTGCTGCCCAGTTGTTTTATTAAGAGAACTTATAAAATAAAAGTACTATCTATGTATATCAGTACTACCTAGGAAGACAGTCAAAATACCATATCCAATTTGGTCTTGAATATGGTGTGCCAGCCTGTCACGGAGTTTATCAACAAAAATGTATACATAGTAGATGGGTACTACATTAATTCTTGAAAACTTCAGGGTATTTCTCCTCTTTTTGGCCTTTCATGTGCCTGCTAAAGAATTGACTTCAACTTGGCTTAAGAGAAACTGGATAAAAATATTAGAACTGTAGATCTGCTTGTCGGTAAACTGAGGAGAGTGAAAGGTGAAGTTTTGAAACAATAGTCCAAGTGAATGCTTTTTCTCCAATTTATAATTTTTGTTTTTACTCATTTCAGGTTATCTACTCCCGGGTGGCCAGAGTCTGCAAGGTAAGCTGTTAGTTTTGATGCTGTTCTCCTTTTAATAGCCTCACGTAAGTGATTTTTAGGCGAGAGAAGCCCTCGACTGAACTTAAGGAGGTTATTACTTTCACTCGTAGATAGAAACAAATTCTGAGCATTTCACCCGACATAGTTTCCAAATACCACCTGAATTCAAGGTTGTCCACTTTACTGCAAGTCTAGGCAGTTCCAGAAATTTTTGGAATGGAGTATATTAGCAGTTGACTTTTGCAGTCTTCTCTATGAATTACTCCCTCTGTAATAAAATCTCTTCTTGCTGCTCTTCTGTAAAATTGTTCACTCCCTCAACTGAATGTCCTCTGGCAGATATGAATCTCAAGATGGGCACACATTTGAAATCAAGTGCAAATTGCGAGAGTTGTTTACAAAGGCAGAACAAAAAGGAAGGACTATCTTTGCCAAGAAAAACTTTGTGAAGTCCAGCTTAGCAGCTGTCAGAAATACTGAATAAGATTTGATTCCTAAATCTCCATTTTTTTCTGCCTGAGAAAGTCCAGTCCATTTCATCCTTCCTTACCTCATATTTACATTTGCATTTCCTTTATGGCCTAAACGGCCTCTGGTACCGTGGGAAGCATGTCATTTGGTCAATGAAGCTATTGCCACATCTCACATGTATGAAGGACAATTAATTAACAATAAATGCATCTACTTCTGCCTCTTTGACCTCATCAAAAACTCTGACCCCCCCAAGACATAAAGTCCCTGTTGGTTGCACCTGACATTTTCCCTTCTCCAAAATTCCTGTCTTCTTTCTCCAGCTGTGTTTTCATCACCCCTTTTACCTTACAATTTATCACCTCCAAGTTCTCAGACTAGGGAGTGTCTTCTTCAGATATTTTCTCATCCTTTCCCCTTAGAGCAGATGGCATTCTCATATTTTCTTAAATCTTAAACTCTGCTTGTTCTGGTAGAAACTCTTTTCAGACAACATGATCAAAACAAATTTTCACAGCTTCCAGAAATTTGTAGTAGACATGGGCACAAGAAGGCAATTACATTTCTTGGAGTGATAGGTTAGGTCAGAAGCTTTTGTAAACATCCCCTCAGCATGTTTCCGTCGTCCCAGCGAGGGACACTGGTTGGAGATTAATGCCATCCCATGTAACTAGACTGACTTCATCTCATTGAACCAATTAACTTTATGACATCTGTGACGACCTCTTGCTTGCTTTTCATGGTGAACATTTACTTTGTGATCTTATTCATGGATTGCAGTTTTGATTAGGTCAAAGGAAAGATTAATTTTTCATTAGAAGTCCAAGGTTATTTGCTTAATGATATGATAGTACTAAAGGTTTAATCTTTGGCATTTATCAGCATGTAATTAAAGAAAAAAAGTAGTCTAATATAATACAAGGATGAAGTCCAAAGAATGGACAAAGTTTTTTCCTTGTGATGGTCTTTTAGAAGAGCATAAACAGTAATGGCATCTTCCTTGACCTATCCATATAGCCACTAGGCTGCCCTTGATTTTTAACCAGGACACACTCATAGAGAAATTTCCCAAGTCGAATTGCACTAGCACATCTGGAGAGGGGTATGTGGAGTTTCCACATTAGGTTGCACGCTTTCGTGAGCAGCATTTTTTTGGTCACCTGCAATGAAAAAAGGTTTTCATTATATAGGAGGTACATCCTTTAGTATATCCTACTCTCTTAATTCATTAAATTAAAAATAAAAGTAACAGAGTTGGTTAAGTGACAAATCCAAATTTGGACTAAAAATTTTAAAACAAGTAAGATTTATTCTCAATCTGTAAGATTGAAGATTTCATTTGAAATACTTGAGTTTTCCATAATTTGAATTATCTTAATTTAGAGAGTAGGTAGCTTAAACTCTAGTTATGCCATTGCAACTTGGGTGTTTCCACATTTACAAAAAAGCTTCCTCAGTCTATTTCCTTCTCCATCAAGAAATATCTCACCATATGATAACTTTTGTCAGTAATTTAAAGGGAAAATACATTCATCCCAATTAGAATTTGTAGTATACCCTAATTTGTGAATGGCTCTTCAATCATGTGACAATATTTTTGTCACTGATTTGTTAAATTTATTGAGAAGAACTCCTGCTCTAGCTTTTGTATGTAATACTTATGTTCAAAAACATCTTCAGAGGTACTTGTAAGGCAAAGAAAAAGGAGGTTTGCAAAAAGTTGCTGATTTTTCAAACAGTTTTGGGGCAGCTGCTTATTCCCTTTAAGGTCCTAACCTTGAAAATAACTGGAGCAGTTTAGTTTTGTTCTACATAGGACAGGAAACCAAAAGAAGGTATTCTAAGAGATTTGTCTTTATTCCTGGTCAGAGCTTTTATTTAAACTAAAAGTTTACTCTCAACCCATACATCCTGATTATCATAAAACAAAAAAGTTGAGAAAGAAACTGAAAACATCTGTGTTGGAAACTAATTTCTACATAGGGGAGGCTAAGATAATTCTATGTCTGGTCCCTTCAGTTTCAGTGTGCTGTCCTTTCTTGCACTGTTTTCGGCCTACCTTTTATCAGTATTTTCTGAAGTATACCACAGATGTGTAAAGTTGTGGTATTGTTTTGTCATTCATGTAACTGGTTGGACTGATCTATTCTTGGGAGGCACAATAAGGTGATGAAGTGAGAATAGGTGTTTGAGTGGAGGGGGGGAGGAGGCTGGAAATAAGTTTTTGCCCAATGATTTTGAAAAAAATTACATTCTGGGGCAAATATAAAAATAATTTTCTTTTTGGCCCTAACAAAGTAATTTTGTCTTTAATCTGGGTAGTGGGGTTAGAAGCATGGTGCTCTTCCATGCAAGGAGGCTAGATAGGTAGACAAGAAGGTGGAGGGGGAGTTAGTAGCCGAGGAGGGGTGGGGTCATTTTCCTCGGGGTCATCTGAAAACAAAGACAATCACTTTCTCTTTGTTAACCATACTCGTAACTGTTGGAGATTGTTCCAACTTCTTCAGTGAAATGTCTGCACAAGATGTTTTATATTTATTTTGTAAACTACAAGTTCATGTCATTCCAGTAAAGGGCATGTAGGTGTCTAGCTCAGAAACAAATCATGACTCTTCACACAGAATTTGTGATATATTTCTTCAGGGAAGACAGAACAGTAGGAGAAGGATAGTTTACATTGATCAGGGAGTTGCTCCCTGCATTGATCAGCTAACAGAATGTTATGTTTGGGAATTAAGTTTGCAATAAATGAGGTAATAAACTACTTAAACAGGTGGAAAGTTGTGAACATCTTTGGACTGTTTGAGTTACACCTCCTGATGTGAACATTATGTTTTATAACTAGACTTAGAAAAAAATGTGAAATGTTTTTGGAAATGTTGTTCTCCAGGGTGAATGTTTATCTATGCACAGCTGTGAGAATCATGTAACCTTGCAATGTTTACTGTCCCTAAGTATTTGGCAGTTTTAAATATCACGTCCATGGGGAATCAGATCAGCTGTCAGAAAAGGGGATACAACTACTGGAACATTTTATCGTGAACTTTCCAAGATAACTAAAAAAATTTCCCATGAAAGGCTTGCCCAGCCTTTGCTTGAAACAACTGGAATGAAACCACCAAAAGTAACGAGATCTGTAATATGCAAGCAGGAAGAAAAGAGATGAAGAGAAGAAAAGAAAAGAAAAGGAGATAAAAAAAAACAAAGAAAAAGGTGACAGAGGAAAAAGATGCAAAGTAAAAGGAAAAAAGAGAAAAAGAAGAAAGGCAAAAGAGAAAAGAAAGAAAAGAAGCAAAGATAGAAAAAGAAAGAGATCATGGATGTAAAATTTCAAAGAAAAAGGAGACAAAAGAAACAAAGAAATAAAGAAAAGAAATAAAAGGAAAAGTGACAATAAAATAAAAGGAGATAAGATTAAAGTAGAAAAAATAAAAAAAATTTTAAGGAGTAACAGAAAAAGAAGAGAAAGAAGGAGAACACAAAGGTGAAAAGAGAAGAGATGAAAAAGAAAAGAACCAAACAGGATTTAATTTGGGATACCACGCCATTTAGATTGTAGCTGCTATAGTCAGATGATGATTCACAATGCATTGTGGGTTGAAGTCAGCACCTATCAAATTCCCAGCCTGATGAAACCCTTTCCATCGAAATTCAAATATTTACAATAGAAAGTTTGTATTTCTCCCCAAAATGATTCAGTTTAGGTGAGATACTTTTCTTAAAGAGAACCCGTAAATAAGTCACAGATGGTTATTCATATTGCCCTAGTATATCAACCATGAAATTGATCTCAAGCCCTGGGAATAAATGGTATGACCTTAAGAGGCACCCTGTCTTTTTCTGGGCTTAATTTCTGGAGATAAACTGGAATAGGTCTAATAATTTAGCTGGAATTCAGTGGAGGTAATTTCTGTAGCAACTGAAACTTCAGTGACAGTAGGTAAGATTCAGTGGACTGACCAAGGAGCTGCCACAGGAAATCCCTAGTACAACCAGCAGAAGGGTCAGTGTTTGTGTCCATGGGAAAAGGTTTTTGTTAGGATAGTTTTGGGAGAGTTGAGAAAGTTTGCTAATTGAAACTATTATGGTCAGTAATTATGTAGACATATATGCATTATAGTATGGTGGTGTTTTGGGGACTTTCTAGTTGTAAGGAAAAGAAAGGTGTAAAACTCACATTGCAGACATGTACTTACCCCTTGCTACATCTAATTTGCATAAATCTCATGTGCTGGGCATAATGTGGAAGAGTTTTGACATGGCACCCCCAATGTCTGCCATTTGGGCTAGTAGCTCTTCCTCATTGTCCTTCCGCTGCAAAGCTTTTGTCTCAAAGGTGTAGGGCCTATAGGTTCTGAAAGTCTGTGTCTGTTCTACATGATTTCTGACCATCCTAGATGCCTCTCCTTGGCCTTCTGCTGCAACTTCTGTTGAAGCTAAAGTGCTGAAAATGTCTAACAATGTGTTAGACAAATCTGTGACAATGGAAACTGGAATTTTATGTAAATTATTATTGTCATGAATTAAAGTGGGTTGCCGACCTTGAAGCATGCTTTGTTGCCAAATCAAGAGAGAGTCACAGATGAATACTGGTGATATCAACCAAGTTTTAAACTGTTTTTCAGCCAACCATAATTGCAAAACCACTTCTAAGGGGGTTTTTTAATTCGACTTATTCACTGCCAAATTCATGTTCTGCTATCTCATAAAAGATTTTTCTTCTATATTTATCCATACATGGTAGTGGCATAAAAATTGGCAACCTTTCATGCATGTTTTTGTAGATGCTGAGTTGTCAATTACTAAGTTCAACCAGGTGTAGATTCCTACAGACCATCAGACGACTTTTTATCCTTGCTCGCTGAGATAACTCTTTGACTCTTGACAAGATCATTGGTCAATAAAATGTTACTTTTGTTTGAATGGGCCTTACAAGTTGTCCAGAGTAGCTATAAAACTTGATTTGAAATTACCCAGGTAGCCAATCAACCATCATTAAGCTAAAGCAGATACTTTTTTGTGACTGTCCAGGGCCCTTTTCGACTTTTAATATGTAGATATTACAGCCTGTTCATTCCAGACAGAATTTTTGTTTTAGTATTGACAGAACCCCTTGAATGGAATTCCTTTACTACCTTGTACAGCTTTCATTCTTCGAATTAGTACCGTCTGAAGACGTTTGCTAATTCTAAGCTCTTTAGGCTAGCCAGATTTACAATCAGGTTATTTTGTTCTGTCAGTAGGAATCAGTGTCTTACAATAAGGTTTGAGCGTATCTGCCGAGTATGGGAATGTGACCTGAATCACCAAGATGAAATTAGTATGCTAGGAACAGAGGGATATGTAGACAGGAATATTGAACTGGCATTAAATGAATATTATGAGATGCATACATGTGGATAGATGATTCAAGTTAAAAATTTGGAAATGGAAATAAGCTGGAAATGCAAGAAATCATAACAATTCTTTATGTGTAGGTATGTGAGATACGAGGAATTTAAAGATGCTCTACAAAGAGTGGCATTTATTTGTATAGCTCTAAGTCAGTATCACCATCCGGTGTGGCTCAGATTTAATAATGAAGTATGTCAAAATATTTGCAGTAAATGAAACGTTTGTCTAAACATAGGATGTCTGAACTGCCACAACTGTCAGATAGCTACATGTTTCTTTGAAATGTATACACAATGAACAGACATGAAATTTCAAGGAATTGTTAATTTTCTTAGCAATAGGATATATCAACTGCAGAGCACAGTTAGGCAAAGAATAATAGCATAGCCAGAAAATTTGTGTGGAGGGGCTTTTGGAGAACTATACCATTCATGATGGGGGGGGGGGGCATTCAAACAATCATCATATACTTTTATATATCTTTTCAAACTTGGATTTTCCAGTGGGAGAGAACTTCTGGAAGGGGGGAAAGAGGCTTGTGGGAGAGGGCTCAAGCCCTCCCTTCCCCATCCTGTAGCTATGCCACTGGAAAAGAAGCCTTGTATTGTAAACAATATCTGTACATCTTTGCAAAATGTGTAAAGTGCTAACCTTAAAAGTTACCAGTCTGACAGTTTTTGAAAAATTTTATGTTACTCCTTGTTTGACCACAATTGTATTTTGCAGTAGCAGAGACAGCGAACTATAATCTTTTAAGTAGAGATAGTGGAGGTGAGAATAGTACCTACCAGTGGTGTAACTTACCTTTCAGGCACAGGCAAGAGAAAAATTATTTCATGGGGGGACCAATCAGGAGGCTTAACTAGTCCTAGCAAGCAATGAATGGGGGCACACTGAGTCCCAGAAAGGAGGAAGGGGAAGCAAACCCTGCTCTCCTCTCATACTTTTTATGTCCTCATCATTTGCTAATTAGCAAGGTTATAAATAATGAGTTGGTAAGTTGGTGACAACATTCATTATTATTTATTAGTCTAAATTGTTGTATAGCCTGCAAAGGTTTGGATGGTGTGGGGGTAGGGGGAGGCTAAAATTGGACCATTTCTAAGTACCATCATTAAAGTAAAACAATGTGCATTAAACCAAATAAGGAAGGCATTAACCAGACAAGGGACATCAGTGTAAACTAACTGTGGTATCCTTCCCTCATGTCTTGAACATTACATCATCACAGTCTGCTATGTATAAAATTCATGTCATGGTTTATACAAGTAACTGGGATTCAATTTTTTGCAATATGTTTTGTTTTTCTGTTCTTCCTTATTGACTGGCTGGATGTGATCCATTTGGTAGTTGTAGTCTTGTCAGAAACATAGTCACTGAACTTTCTCTGTTTCATCCTAACCAGTATTGTGGAGGGATGACAGGCCACCCTGTCCTATGTCCCTGGTGTATTTTTAGGTTTCTCATTTGATCCCAGCCACTAGTTCAATCGCAACCTGCAAAAGAAAAACACTTTTCCAGGATTAAATCACAGATTTTTATGATGTATTGTTTTCATTTGATTACCGACACCCTGAGGTGGATTACAGTCTACCATGCATCCACTATCAGTGCAACACCTTTACCTTAAAGTGGTTGCTCTTAGCCCCTTCAGAGGGGGGAAAAGATTAGAAAGAAATAAACTGGTTGAAAAGATTTTGCAACAAAATATAAATAGTAGATGAAAATGCAGAGGCATACTACTCTGTTTTCATGTGAATCTTTTCAGAACTTCTACTAATTGAAACAAAATATTTAAAAAAAAAAGGCCATTCTGTGATTCAAAATTGCATTCAGAAATATCTTATGATGGAAGCTTTGGTAAGGAAAGGAGCAGAATTGCTGATTACCAGATGTCCATTTATATTTATAGGATCCTGGGGATATTTATCCCATGACTTGCCTCTCTCCAGTGGCATAATCAGCAAAAAATTTTAGGGAGCAGGGGTTCATGGGGGGGGGGGGGACTCCAACATTTCATGGAGAAGGAGGGCTTGGAATATGGAGTTAGAGTTAGATGAGGTTTTACGGCCCAGTTTCTAACCAATTGGTTTAAGTCGAGCCGGCCACAGCCTTTTTTTCCAGTTGTGGCTCACTGGCTTGTTTTCCCGACTCCATTGCTTATGCTGAGCACCAAGCACAATGGCAGAAGGTTTCATTTTTAAAGTCTTCGGAATGACCCGGCTAGGGTTCGAACCCTAGACCTTCCGGCTGCAAGTCGGATGCTCTAACCACTTGGCCATGCAGTTGGTCTTGGAATATGGAATTGATACATATGTACATATATGGAGTTTCAGTTTCTTACATTTACTATACTTTGAAGACAAGCCTAGTCCCCCCTCCCCCACCCACCCACCCACCCCACACACAGACACACACACACACAAAAGTGCATTGTGAGTTTACTTTGGGTTATGACTCCAAGGTTTAGAAACCATGTATACCCCAGCATAGCCTACATGGCTTACTCTTTATGACATAGTACTCCATCAATATAAAGTTGGACTCCCTCATTTGCTCCAGCTCTCATAACCTTCAAATTCTTTCAAAACCAGGCAAAGCAGATAATATCTCCCTGTGGATAAGACAGGCTACAACTCTCGATTTTCTGTAACATATTACTTTTCTGGTGAGATGTCTGTCTCACTAGCTATCAAGATCATCATTATTTGTCATTTGAAGAGTCACTTGAGATTTGTTTGTGTGATTATGGGTCATTTTTTATGCACTGCCCTTCATATTACTCATGATCAGTTATCTCTGCCCTTCAGTAGTTAATTGTCCATGTGTGAGATGCAATGACTTATCCACCAAGGAATGAATACTTGCAAACCTGCAGTTGGCTTCCCTCAGATGTTTGAGTACAGCTTCAGACTTGCAAATTTTCAGATTTAGCCTTGCAAAGTTAGACCTTTGTTCTTGCAAGTTATAATTTCAGGGCCCTATTTCATAAAGAGTTGCGATTGATCTTAAGTTTGATCTGTCATGCAATCGTCCTATTGAAATCAAACTTAAGATCGATCTTAACCCTTTATGAAACAAGGCCCAGCTGGACTGAGAAGAAGCTCTTTTGTTAGCATAGTATTCATGGAGAATTGAACGGTTTGTGTAGTTGTCTCAGCTTAGTATGAAATAGCAACAAGGACAGGGTTGGGCGATATACATTGGTATATTGTCGCCAGAAGTCTATATCGCGATACGCGACATGAAATTCTCCATATCACGATGTATAAATAATTGCTTGATCCATAGATCAAAGGGGTTGCTTCGACTTTTTGGGGACTGAAGTTTCGATAATTTTAATTTAGAATACTGAAATTTTGACAATTTAAATTTAGAAGATGAAATCGTGTTTATAATGTCAGTATTCATTCATTGATGTTGTCCTTATTTAGAACATTAGGTGTTAAATTTTTCAGGCACATTTAGCTTTGTCTACAACGGGTTAATCTGTTTTGGCGATATATTGATAAATTGTGAAAATTTCGGCAATATTATCACAATAAATTGACATGGATTTTTTTCATATCACCCAACCCTAAACAAGGCCTATTGATATAATTCTTTTTCTGAAGTAGGTCCTCATTTATTTATTGTGTACAAGAGAGTGAGTTACCCAGTTTAAATCTTGTTGATGTGTCCCCATTAATTTTTTTTTAACTTTAGCTGTATTTGAACTAAAGCTGTAAGACCAAAATTATCCTCACACTCAAATTCACCACATGAAGGTGTTAAGGTTTTCTAATTTGGATGGTTTGGCATTTATTTTCTTTTTATCAGAATGATGTTGGTGGAGAATTCTTGTTGGAAGAAAACTGGACGACATTTGTAAAAGCCAGATTAAACTGTTCACTGCCAGATACATATCCCTTTCACTTTGATGAACTTGGTAAGATAGCAATCATTGTAATTATGACTTTGCAAGACAAAAACGTTAGACTTCCTTTACATTAAATCTCTTATCATGTTTAAGGTTTACATTTTGATATATTAATGGCTTTCTTAGTTGATACTGCAGGTGGAAGGAGATTTTAGATATAGACCAGTTAGGGCATCTGCCACCACTCTTAAGGCCAAAGAATGGCATGTTAACTAGTAAATTTCAGACTTAACTGTCAAATTTGTGGCTAATATAATGGTGAACTGGCAAAGACATCCAGTAAAAGCAAGGCTTGAAAAGTTGAAAAGAAGAATAAAAATAATCATTAGCTTCATTTCAACGAACAGTTAACAAAACAAGCAAGTTGAGAAGGGCCAAAAGAGATAAAATTGTAAGATGTAAATATCTTTTGTGTCTCTGACTGCTACAAATTGTGAGATATCATCTGTAATTGGTTGGTATCAAGGTCTTTCCCATGCCACTCTGTTGAACTTTCATCCATGGAGGGGAAATGGTAGCTGTTGTAACAGTCAGTATACAGAGCCCTGGTATCCTATTTCATGAATGGCTCTTTTAAATTATGTGACCATTTTCTTGTAAGTAAATTTGTTAAGTTAATGCAGAACAGATTCTTCTTTGGCCTATATATTTAGTAAGTTCTTTCATCGGAAGAAGCTTTTTGAGGAGATAGGAGGAGATGTGAAAGATTTAGCTGATGTTTTGTAATAGTGTTGGGGTGACTGGTCTCATCAAAATGTTACCTCCAATAAAGTCTTTTTGTTTCTTTCACAGTGAGTACATTCCTTTCAGAAGAGACTCAGACAATTTATGGAGTTTTCTCCTCAAATAGGTAAACCATTGTTTTAGTAGAATTTTTGTAGGTAAAATCATCGATCAGAAAAGTTCCAATGCTGAATGTCATCCTCACTCCAAAAATGGATTTTCAGTAATTAGAGGGCAGTAGACATGTAAGTAACTTGAGAGTGAGTAGAAGAAATCCTGGATACTTGGAAAACTTTCAGAATTCAATTGTTTCAGCTTTGTTGACCCAATCACAACCGTTTTGTGTAGTTCATATGCACACTGCTTACTATTACCACCTCTCACAAAATAATCTTTAAGCAAATAGAGGGCAGTACACATGAAAGTGAACTGAAAGTGGATAAGAGACAATTCTGAATACTTGGAAATGTGTCAGAATCCAATTATTTCAGCTTTGTTGGCCATCAACATTGGGATAAAAGCCAGGTTTTGTGTAATTGATATGCACACTGCTTACTATTATCCACTTTCCCAAAATAGTTTTTCAGCAAATAGAGGGCAGTAGACATGAAAGTGAATTGAAAGTGAATAGAAGAAATCCTGGATAGTTGGAAAACTTTTAGAATCCAATCGTTTCAGCTTTGTTGACTCCATGAACATAATTATAAAAGCCAGCTTTTGCTTAATATGCACACTGAATTAATATTTAAGGGAAAAATGCAGTCCCCCCAATTTGAGTTAGTGTACCCAGGTACACTGGTACACTAGTTCAGGAATGGCTCATATCAGTCATGTGACAATATTTGTGTCACTTATTTCTTAAATTTTTGCAGAATAACTCCTTGGTTTATCTTCAATATTGAAAGACTTTACAGAAAATGCTTGTGACAGAAATAAGAGGAGATCTGTAAGATGTAGCAAATTTTTGAAAATAAACTTGGGACGACTGCCTTGTGGTAGCACCAAGTACAAGTCCTGGGGGTGGGGAACAAGATTCTTCAACTGATAGAGTAACACCAGTAATTAATATTCAATAGATGTTTGACTTATTGGTATAATAAAGGTGCTGTAAGATTAACCTAACATGCTAATACCACCCAACTTATGTTACTACTGTGAAAGTTGTTTGCCATTTCTCTCCTTACATCTGACTATAACTACCATTATTATTCACCAGGTAAGAGAGTGACATTTCTTTTTACTGTATGCTCTTAAGCTCAAGTATACTGAATCTTGTGTTTTATACATCACTTATTAAACTAGACTTGTGTATCCTTCAACATCATTTGCATTTCTCATCATACTAAGACATAATGTAACAACAGCATAAAGAATGCGCAATAGGCTCTGGTTTTGTGTACATTAAAGGGAAAATGCAGTCTCCCCAATTTGAGTTAAGTGTACCCTGGTACACTAGTTCAGGAATGGCTCATATCAATCATGTGACAATATTTTTGTCACTTATTTCTTCAATTTATGCAGAATAATTCTTTGTTTTACCTTCAGTATTCATTGATTTTATCGGCAAACATTACAAAAAATACTTGTGAGAGTGGTAAGATCTGTAAGGTTTGGCAATTTTTTGAAAATAAACTTGGAGCGACTGCATTTTCTGTTTTAGCTCATTGCTAAATGTCAGTGTACAGTTGGAATTGGCTGATATTGAGATGTGAAATTTTGGATATTGGCATACATTGATGATATCATTCTGACACTAATGACAAGCAGCAACAGCAGTTCTCATTGTAAATGATTACAATGGAAACGTCCTTTGTTGTCAAGGTTTCCACAACAACACAGTTCAGCAAGATTCCAAGGTTAAGCCCAGTCACATTTCCATACTACTCATTCTGTGATAACATTCATTCTAAATTCATCAATTTCTGTATTTTGCTCCTTTGGTGACATTTGAAAATGATCTTAACTCTTCTGAGAGTTGTTTCATTGAAAATAAGTACCCCATCAATCTATAGATCGTTTACAACATTAATATTGACATTTGCTTCAAGGTATGACTCCCGATCGCTTTCAAGATTCAAGTCCGATAGAAAGGGGACCATAGAGGGGAAACGTTAGCTTGACTTGTTCTGTGTAATTGTAAAAGCAATGGATACCATATCATTTTATCAAGTCTCACCTCGGTATTAATTCCTCTTTCTTTTTCCCCTCCAGCCACGGCTTACATGGCTCTGCAGTATGTAGTTTCCACCTCTCCGACATAGAGGAGACATTCAGAGGATCTTTTAAGTTTCAGCCAGATTCGAGGTCAGCCTGGATAAGTCAAGCAAATCCTAATCCAAACTTTAATGTAAGTATCCATGGTTTCCGTCAAAGAAGGGGGGAAGGGGGAATTTGTCCCCCTGCCCTTTCTAGAAGGAGGGTAAAATCCCCCCTTTTCATTTCCATAAAAATAAAAAATTGTCAATATCTTGGTTTCTTACTAAAGAAGAGGACACTTTTGCAGCAATGTTTGAACTTACATAAATAAATGGCCTTTAAAACCCTCTAAATTGCACCTTATACGAGCCTTGAAGCAAGCTTTTGTTTCCCTGAACCCACGTAACTTTGGCCTAGGGCAGCATCAATTTAGACTTGGGGTTTAGCAGTAATAAATACCTTCTTTTTTGAGTTTCTGGCAGAATCCCTGGTACCAGAAACTAAACTTTCATGGTAGACTGGTTGGAATGCTGATACTGGTTGTAACCTGTTTTGATTCAATATTATTTCAGGAAAAATTGGATAAATCATAGAAAATCAATGGGAAAAGTCATAAAAATAACAATAGGTAAAATGAAAAAAAAAATTGATGTCTGGGTGAAGAACTAGATTAACTAAAATGAGTAGCTTCAACACTTAACATTTGATGTAGACTCATCGGACTCCATAGAGACCTCCACTGAATATGGCCAAAGAGTCGCATTGTCAACCGTGATTAGAAAGGACTTTATTACAGCGTACAAGCAGTTGGGCTACATTTGACATACATAAATTATGAGGGAAAAAGTTGCAGACAAGTTGTGATTGTTATGGGTCCAATTATATTGTGTAGTTTGCTTGATGATACCAGGAAGTTAAGACTCTAGTTTACTTCTTGAGGTTGCTTTTTAAATTGATTCCTTGTTTTAGACAACATGCTGATACTTGTTACCATTCATACCGTATTTGCTATCAGAAATTAAGAGGGTTTGGGGAACACCGCTCTCAAACTATGTTTCATTGAAATACAATATTTTTCCTTTATTAATTGTCAGTTTCAATCCACATTAAAAGTTCCCTTGAAATAGTTCCTCCTGTAATTTTAATGCTAAGTTTATTCATTCCCCAGCTAGTTCTACATCTGACAATAACTACAGTGTCTGTTGTGGTCAGGTTTAAATCTAAGGGACCCCATAGGATGAAGGAAAAGACACAGTGAAAAAATGGTAAACCTCAGTCTGTCCTCTGATTCCTGTTTTTACTGGAGGCAACCAAACACTCCTTGATTGTCCTCTTAAAATGTCAATTTTCACTTTACCCCACAAGCATTTAGAGCATGAATTCAGAGTTTTGGAGTATTGAGATATAATCAGGTTTGATGTGTCGTAATGAGGCTTTTATTTCTTTGTCTGTTTATTTTGATTGAAACATTGATAATGCAACCATTGCACAGGAAGTGTATGTGTTGGAATGTTTTCACAAGTGCCTCACAACTGCTCGCCTTTAAACTCAGTTCTGTGGTGATAATTTCCAGAGCAAAAGGGAGCAATTCCCAAGTGAGCTGTAAAAGACCAGTGGAAGATATTCACAAATCGATGGACAAATTCAATAAGTGATCGAACATGAGAAGATACGAGGGAAATTTTCCTTGAAGGAAAACAAAAGTTGATCCAGGACTTAAACCATTTACATCATCAAACCTTTCACTAGAATCCTCCAGTAATTTACCTTCTTCCTTCAAAAATTGTAGAAGCAGGCAGGAGCATCCAATTTCTGTCGGTAACCATTACCAAAGAAAACAGGACCAAACTGAAAAAAATACAATTGAAATAGAAAAAATTGATCCATTTTGCCTCTGGCTCTATCCCAAAGAATGTGAAGGATGATTGATCTTACCCTTGCCCCCTAATATTCTTTCACCATCTGCATGTTTAATCCCAGTAGTGTAGTGGTAGTGTTTTTAGCCTGGATATTGTTGCAATAGTTGAAGTAAAAAGTACAGGGATGAAGTTAAGAGTTTCCACCTATGCATTAAACCGAAACAGATTGAAAAAATGGAATAATGCTGTTATCGTGTCTTTTGGGGGTCAAAGATTATGACAACCAAGGTCTCTGGATGGCAGAAAGAAGAATTCTGCATTTAATGTTAATTTATTCAAAGGTTGCATGGTTTTCCCATCCTCAAGTCCTGTTCCCTTCCTAATCCCTAGATATGTACACCATGATCAGTAGTCTAGATGAACCAGATTAACTAGGCCTACTCTTGGGACAAGTGCCTTTTGTACCAGGGATTTCTATTAGAATAAGAGAGCACACTAACTAAATGTATTATTTACCTCTGGTTAAGTGTTTTACAAGAGAACAAATACTCTTCTTTAAACTAACTTGTCAGCCTTTCATGTTTTAAGAAATACCATCTTAATTGTTAACTTTGCTCTCGTTCTGTATAAACCAACATTTTAAGATGGAAAATTTCAAATTTGGATGGCCTTCTGTCAAGAAATATATACATTACTTATAATTAATAGATAACTTGGACTTGTGAATTTTTCATTTTTCCTTCCCTATGACACTGGAGTCTCTTTATCCCTTGCTTAGTACATGTCATGATGCTTTGTGTATTTATGGTAGTTATCATGGTGCTGTACAAAAAATTAAAAAAAATAAATAAATAAAAAAATTGTGGTTCTTTGCACTTTTGCATTTTGCAATTAGGCACTGGACTCTTAAGCTGTTTTCTGGGGTTAGTCATATGAAGGGCAGATTTAACAAAATGAAGTGCTCTTTTGCAAGTAATTTGCACCTATGAATATTTACTGTAACTATGCAGGAGAATCTTATCACAGCATAACTGGCTTTTACCTACATCTCTGTTCATTTGAGTAAAAGTGATAAAAAATGAAAAACGTTAAGTACACGGGAAAGAAAGAAAAGTACAAGGAACTTAGATGATAAAGGTGTTTCGAATTGAACCCTTTAAGGGAGGATTAACCTCCACAGGTATTGGTAGCATACCTGTAAATTATTCACAACAAGGTCTTGAGGATGGAGTGACAACTTATGACCTAATAAAAACAAGGGTATTACCTGTAAGGAACATGTGGTTTACTGTAACCTTTGACCTCATCCAGACAGTGTAAGGTGTGAAATATGGGTGTAATACAATAGGATTATGTCCATCCTACAGTTAATTTAGAAGTACAGTATACTTGCAGTCAAACTCGCGGAGGTTTTGTTTCAGATGATAGATGACATGACAGTTGAATAATATGGGTGTGGTTAAATTTGTGAGTGTTAGTCAATGACCTTGGAGAGCTTTGAGGGTAAGGGTTGTCATGGCAATGGAAACGGGAGAAAGAGTTTCATTTTGTGAGTATCTCTTCATGGTTTTATCATGGACATATGAGGTAATACTTCTGCAGTTTTATTGAATGGTTGATGTTTAGAGAGAAAGTATCTAGCCTGAGTGCCTCGCAACTTTGAAAATTGACAGAAAATTTGCAAATCATTTTCATCTTTCTGCTTTTAATTCCAAATGTTCTCTTTGGTGGGAGAGAATATATTAATCTTGAGAAGCATGGAGAGATATATCTTTGTAAAATTTACACACTCAATAAAACATTTTGTGGGTAATTTGGCTCGTGCTATTGTCTTTTAGAAATGCATTCATTCATTTAGATTTTTTTTAATATGTAACAACTAATAGAATGAGAGTGGTGTCATTAAATATGAAGTGTTTTGAACAGTTGTTGCCATAGCAACTAAAACACTTGTTTGATCGCATGTTTGATAAATGAATGTTAAAGATACTTCTGGTGAAAAATCTGGAAGTTAATTTAAAGACAGGGTATTTGTGCATTTATAGAATTTAGATAGTTTCTTGCAAGGCAAATGAAGAAGTATGGTTTTCTCAAAAACAAATGTGTATAATAGGTTTTGTAAAAGTGTGCCAGTTCACAGACATGTGATGGTAATGCAGGTTTATAGACTGCAAATGAGGTAGGATGAAACATGCAGGTCTCGTGTGCCTCATTAGGAGTGATACAGTGACACTGTATAGATACATAGTTTGATGAAGGGCACTGGAGAAATACGCAATCATGGTGCTGTGTAAATATGTCATAAATTTTGTTTCTAACTTCAGTTGAATGAAAATGCAGTAAAATTTACTCATTTTTAGGGTATACTCTTGAGATAAGTAGTGGCTATGCAAGGGAAAGGAATGGGAGGGGGAGGGATATGAGATTCTAGCACCCAAAAGTTTGCGTTGGTTACCTCCCCTCCCCCTATGACCATTCTGTGTGCCAGTGTTTCTGGTTTGAAACAGTCTTCATGGCACACTGTATCTCACTGCTTGTTATATACACCAGTGCCCTTCCCATTGTACTGGCTCACCCACCCCCCCACTACCCCCACCAGATTTTTGGTTTTATTGCCACAAAGGAGGATGAAGACGCTTTTACCCAGAAATAATTATGTTAAGACCTTACATGAGGAAAGTGAACATAGTTATGATTAGCTAATTTAGAGGGAATATGCATTTGCCCCAAACTTACTATGACACATTACATTAAAAATCTTCCTTTGTTTCTATAGCAAGTATCTTTCATGTTTCAGAACATAAGGGTGGCATTCTCAAGGTAAAACAGAGGGAAAATTAATTAAATTTAAGAAGTTAGTTGTAAAATTGTCACATATTTTAAAAGAGCCATTCATGAGTTAGGATTTGGGTCCAATGCATTTTCCCTTTTGTTGGTTTAACTTGTTTTCTTTGGAAACGTGTCCCAAGTAATGATCAGTTATTTCTCTCAGAGTCAAACCAGTAGTTATCATGTATGGAAATACTGGGGAATGGGGAATATATTCCCCACTCGCCCCCCCCCCCATTTTTGAAGATTCCTTCTTGAAGTTTCATATGAAATTTTGCCATCTTGTAGTAGGGGCCCTGTGAATCACCCGCAACTCTTTACGCAAAAATCTCTGCCACTAGTAATTGTATTTATTAGTGAAAAATACACAGACTCAGTACATGGAACTGTGCCTCAAAGAAAGTGTGTACATGTACTAGTCTCTCTCCTACCACCCATTCCATTAGTGTCTTCTGAATACTAAAACATTGATTAACAATTGTTTCCTGTTAAAGATGACATATTTGTCAAGAAGGTGTTTTTTGTCCTTTTTTAAATGTTTAGTTTATTAATATCCGACCAGAAAGATGTAAATTGAAGTTGAATTTACTGTATACCAGCGAATTTCAAGCAGAAGAGCATCTAGTGTGGGCTACACATATAACTCTGACCAGTCATTCTGTGTTATTTGGGGTAGAATTCATTTCCTAACCAAACAGTCACTGCTTTCTTGCCCCAGATGTAACTAGAGCTATCCACAAGCTTTGAAATGTAATTATGTAGGGTGGCTAATAAGGTTTAAAAATACACCTGTTACTGAACATACCTAATACTTCAGTCAGGGTTCAAGGCTGTGAAAGAAACTGTATGGCAGATTTTAATGTCAAATTAACTCGTTTTAGGACGAATTCTCAGAAGTTGATAATTTTGAACTGTTACTAAATTTGATTTGTAGAAGGCTAAATGCTATAATTTGCTTTATTTGTTTCCTGTACGTTTGAATGTTAGGTTAATCAGACCACAATAAATTCCCCTGCAGTAGTTTCTGCCTGCATTAGTATTATTATTCTTTGGGGTTCAGTCTGTGATTTAAAATTATGGGTACTTTTTTAAAGGAGGCAACTTTGCAGGGAGCCAGCAGAACCAGGCCAATGAATTCATCAAAATTAGAAAACAGATAGAGGGAGAAAAAAGAAAACCTCACAGAAAGATACTGCTAACATTTTAACAGAGGACAAGCAAATTTTTTTTGGTTAGAAAAAAGTATGAAACCCTTTGAGTCATTGGCATGGACAATAGTGTGTATGCCTTTAGGTCTTCACAATGCACCATGAACCTTTGACTATGCTGTTTGGTTAAAAGGGATTTGTGGGTTAATAGTTTATTTTTTCAGGTTTCTGTAACAAAATAGTACACACCTGATGGGTTGACTAGTGATGATTATCTTTCTAACCACATGTTTGGATTTGAGTAGAGTGTCTACTGAGAGTAAAACATGGTAGCTTCGCAATCTCAATTTTTATACATTGTTTATAAAAGGCAAACTGTGCTTGAATGGACAATGTTTGCTCTTTTTAGAAAAATTAGTTTTTGTACATTTTTTTTTTTGGGGGGGGGGGAGGGGAGGGAATTGTAATTATCCTGAAAACAGGATGTAAATATACATTAAATAGAAATAAGAGAAGGACTTCAGTTGTATGAACTTCTATCTTGTGGGTATTGTACAGTAGTGAAATTTTCTTGCAATTTATGTAACAAACAAGAACTTATCAAGCAGTTCTCAGATTGTAAATTATGCTCATTCGTCTACACTTAAAACTTTACACCCGTTTGTTGACTTGTGTATGATATTGGGGCCAAGGCCATTTGAAACTGAACAAAGAGTATTGGTGCATGCAATAGTCGAAAGAGTCCTAAAGTAAATGCTTCATGATTAATACTCATGTTATCAGTTTAGAGGTATGAAATCATGAATATTCAGTAGTTAACATTTCATGATTTGCTCTGCCACAAATGAAAGGTTTGGTTGATGTGTTCATGACAAGAAGTTCTTTCCAGGTTTCTGAAAGTATAGACTCCCTTTTCCATGTTTATCAATGATCTTCTGGAATATAAACAGATTTTTTTTCCTCATTGATATTTAAGTGCTTGTTTTTGTTTTTGTATTACAGTGCAGTGCAGTTGATGATGAAACTACGGAAATGTACCTAGATGAAGATCATCTCCTTGCAGCTCAAAAGTTTCAGTTGATGGATGGAGCTGTGCCAGCAGCACACCCAAGACCAATGTTGGTCTCCACAGACAAACACTACCAGTAAGTTAGTTGCTCTTCTGTGCACAGAGTGAGGGGATGGGGTAAAGAGAGGGGGAAGAGGAGGGGTCCTATGAGGGATATATTGTCCACAAGAGTGGGTAGGTAGATTTTCTTCTACAAGAACTACATTCCAAGTTCTCCAGTTTTAAGCTGTAGGCTATGCCACCTGAAAGGTTAGTAGATGTGTTTTCATGATATGAATACTTCCAAATACTACCAAAGTTATTTTAAATTAAATTCCATGCAATTGATTTCTTGGAGAGAAATGGAAATCTCCAGTTGAGCACTTACTGTGCAGTATGCTGCTATGGGCAACTCTTTCTGCACAGAATCAGTGTTAGTTCCCATATATTCCCAGCATGGGCTAGTCATATACCTGTAGTTACAGATGTATGTGAAAAGACTAAATGTCAGTTGAGGGTTGTTTGTAGGGTTTCATTTGTTTGTTTTATAATTTACTTCCTCATCTTGGAGAAATGTTGTCATACTTTTTCTTGGAAGTGCAAGTTTGTTCAGCCAATATAACAATGGTATATCCTGTTCTTTTACTATGAATGAAATTTTATTCCCCCTTTTTTTATTGTGATTATTTATAGCATAATTGTTGCTTTCAACAGTAAGCATATTTAATAGGGACATTTTTCTATGATATTGCTGATTTGTCCGTACACACACATTTCATCAATGATTTGCTTCCTAGTTGCTTTATATAGGTCCTATTGTATTCATTTACATGGTTTGCACTTGCATGGTTTTGGCCGTACCAACACCTTGGTTACCATGGAAAGGTAGTGAAGGCAAGGATACTTTGTCAACATGTACTTTGCCCAAAGTTGAGAAAATATCCATTTCGGGGCTTATTTTAGTGGTTTTCTTGGAGAATGTGCTATTTCCATTCCTCCTCTCACTTTGTGTTTAATATTCTTCCCTGTAATTTGTTCAAGTTGATAAGCACCACAACTATGGCTATAGCCCTTCCTTGATGAAAAAGTGGCCAAATTTCATTCCAACCCACATATCATGTTTTTCCATGAAAAAATCTGTACTGTGTGATAAATTTTGAGAGAAGGAACAATTGTACTTTTCATTAATGAATGAGGGGTACAGTGCACACAGTAATTGATAAAGGAACTTAACCTGCGGTGTTGGGTCACCTCCCTCACACATTAGTGCTGGATGGTTTATTAAAACTGTCAGTCAAGTCTGTCTGAATGAAGTTGTCAATACCAATTTCCAGACACCCTGCAGTGATACCAAGCCTATCAAAATATGAATAGCTTTACCTCCTTTTTAAGGTGTTTTATATAATATATAAGATGTTAAATCAACATTTTAGTTAAGTAGAATCTCAATTGTGTGCCAAAAAACAGCTTGCTTGTGTCCTTCCTTGAACCGCCCCCTCTTAATTCCATGCTGAGTTTATTAATGAAACATAATTACAAAAGTGATTGTCCTTGAAACCCAAAATGGTACCAAGATGCTGTCCTTACTGACTGCTTCCAGGCCAATAGCTTTATATGCCACCTTGACCCAGCTGTCATTGGAAACTAGAGTAATTTGTCTCATATAGATTAAAACTTTATTAGTTGCACCCAGCTCACACCTTGCCTGTCTTCACCTGCCTCCAATTAAGCAGAAGATTACTGTGCCCAGGGTAATAGTGGTAGGTAGGATGTATCACCACAAACCTCAGGCAGTGTCCTCTAGTCTCTGTTGTGGTAGAATGACACATCGTTTGTGGACGGAAAAGCTCTTATTCTTCCCTATCACCTTTTTCTTCCATTATTCTGGTAGGTTTTCTTGGAAAATCATATGTGTGAAGCAATTACCTAGGTGAGCAAGATCCTTGAAAAATCAACAGACTGACCAGAAAAGTTGTTCTCACTACAACCTTGTTTGATATTGAAAGAAATTTGAGTTTGATTGGTAAACCAGCTGTTATAGTAGTTACCTAAAAGTTGCATGATATAAAAAAAGTTTATTGCTCATGTTAACATATTCTGGCATCTCTGTACCAATTTTTTTCCTCTTTGGAATAGTTTTTCAGTAGCAAAAATTGTCAGAAAAAAGTAACTAAGCAACTAAAACAAGAAAATATTTTAAATTTTTCTTGGAACTTTTTATGAGTTTATTAAGGAAATTGCCTTTTTTTTAGATTGGAAAATAACAATTTTTTTTCTCTCATTTTGATGTTTTACAGGTTGGATCATATCATGGTGGATCATGTTCAGGGCAAGAACCATGTATACGATGTCATGTTTTTAGGAACATGTAAGCATTCTCTTGGATTTTGTAGATTAATTAAGAAGTTAGTCCCAAGAATATTGGCTTAGATGTTTTTGAATGTATTTTAATCTTCTTCACCATGTTGTATTTTTTCCCATTACTAACCTCGAGTTATCTCTGTTTACACGAATATTTCCTCATTATTTCCTGATTACAAGATAACTCTCATTGGTTTACCTGTGATGTGCAAAGTTTGTGAAACATACTTATGGGGGAGATGAACAGAACAATTACTAGGCTCAATGCAGACCTGTAGCCAGACTGAAGGGGTGGGGTAAAGAGGGGTGGAAGATGTTTTGCAGAGTGGCAGACAAATTTTAGAGGGGCAAGATATACTAAAATGCATCAAGGCAATTGTAGTTGTTAGATTTCTAGGGGGACTACCCCTTGGTCCACCCCCCTTCTCCTTGGCTACAGGCCTGGCTCAATGGATGTTACTACGTAAAGGCCAGGATGTATCCAAATACACCTCAAAGGTCAGGGATTTTGCTCATGTAATTCAGTTGAAGAGTAATATCTGGAGAGTTTTCCTGGGTTGACTGTTTCCATATGTGATTGGTTCAGACTTGTCACATAAGTCATACATGCTTCAAGCTCAGTGGTACTCCACTGATCTTAAATTTACTGTGATATAAAGAAGGTCTGACTCATCTCAAGCAGAAATAATTTTTCATCAAAAATATTCCAGTATCCAAGTTCTTCTGTAACCGTTATCTTCGTTGCAAAATGTGAAATAACAGTTTCACAATACTTTTTGCTTGTCTAGCTAATGGAAAGATCAAGAAGGTGTTTCGTATTCCAGGAACATCTGAAGTCTGTGTGCTGGAGGATATGTGTGTAACACCAGTAAGTTTTGAAGTACTTTTTATCACTTTTCAGCATCTTTTGTGAGGTCATAAATTGCTAAATTTAGGATTGGTTAACAGTTTTGTCGCTAAAAATTAAAGGCAGCAGGGAATACACCTGTTATTTAGTGACAGAAATAAATATGTACTGAAGCCACAGATTGGATGGAGTTGAAAAAGAAAAGATAAAAGTTATCCTTTTGATGTGAGGGGTCAACCATCAGACTTGTTACTTATACCCCTCCCCTCTTTTTGTCTCATGTTAACAGATTTCACATCCTCATTTTACTTTTCATTGGCTATTACAAATGATAAAGTCCAGACACAATTTCAGTTATGAAGAAGATAGCACTTCACTTCATTATTAACACTGCCAATTTGCATTGGAACATAGAGAATGTGAAATCTACAAAAAAAAAAAAAAAAATTGCTGTGGACTGATACACATAAGACCTTGCTTTTCATCTTCTGCTATCTCATCAGACATGTCATTAAATGCTGAGCCTTCTCAAGGCTACTCCTCTCTTAGCTGTATTTAATATGATCAGTATTACCTGACACAGAACAGACTTTAATGTAAGTGCCATGTTACAGTACAAATGTTATTCTACACTGCTGGTTACTGATTAAAGAGACATAGGGAGTCTGATATTTGCATGCACCCTTTGATGGAATCATAGCTCCTAGTTGCTATGGTGATTGCACCAGGAGTGATTCCAGCAGCTGTTGATTGATTCGTTTCACTAGATTCAAATTATGAAGGGAAAAAGAAACTTTGTGTAATTTTTTGTCTCTTATTGTTTTCTCTTTTTGTTATGGTAATCGATTTTTTTTTATTAAAATGATATTCTCACAGGGTTTATGCACACTCAAGGCCAGGTTCAAGACTAAGTATGCTGAAAACATTGCCATGTACTTTTTAATTAACTGGTGCATTTTTCCGACAGTGAACATATATTTAAATGTCAGTGACCTGCTTAATTGTTGTTAAAACCGACTTTCTTTGACAGAAATCCCAGTGTGATCCTATAAGAAGTATGAAACTACATGCAGGAAAGGTAAGCAGTAGCAATCACACACTAACGTTTTCTTATATAATAATAGAATTGGTAAAGCCATACTTATTATCAGCATGACGGCTCAATGTGTAGAACAATTTGTATTATAAACTACTTTTAAAACAAAATCGGTCTCTTTGTTCCCCTGTGTATATCCAAGTTTTGTAATAATGAAGAGAAAGTTAATAAATGGGGATATACTTACATTTGTGGTTACTTTAATTT
>WURT03069895.1:0-13489 GCA_009936505.3 Holothuria glaberrima
TGGTGCTGATTAGACTGATAGATCCTTCTGAAAAGAGTGTTGGTGCTGATTAGACTGATAGATCCTTCTGAAAAGAGTGATGGCGCCGATTAGACTGATAGATCCTTCTGAAAAGAGTGATGGTGCTGATTAGACTGATAGATCTATATGAAAAGAGTGCTGGTGCTGAAGTTGTTAAGAACTTAAGCAGTGATGGAAAAGAAATGCTAGAATCAGTGGCACACTTAGTCAGTGTAGAACAATGGACTGAATAAGGATTTACAGGTAAACCTTGACATCCTACCAACCTACTGTATTGTGAAAACAATCCAGTCATGGTAACTGAAATTTGCACTTTACTGTATGTGTTCTTTGTTCATAATTTGAATGCCCTGTACTGTCACAAAATTCATATGATTGCATTTCTAGCTGACACAACTTTTTTTTTATGTGATTTGTTCAATATGTGATCAGGGTAGATTGCTCCTTAACAGATTTTTCTTTTAATCTGTAGCAGTCACTTGTTCAATTAAAGTTGTAAAGTCTCCTAGACCTGTGCAAGTGAAAGCTAGGGATTGATTATATTTTACATGTATTTTTAAGCATTTTCTAATTTCTGTACTCCCCCCGCCCCTCATCCTTTTTTCCCTTCCTGTTTCTCCTTCTTTTTCTCTTTCTTTTCCATCCTTCTACTTTAGTTAGTTAGAACTTTTGTTCTACTTTAGCTTTTTTGCATGTATTTTTCTCATCTGAGTATTGACACAGTCACTAGATTTGAAAATAGGTTTTTTCTGTTCTGTAGTTCCCTTTGTATGTAATTTTATTCACATACTTTTGTAAAGTGTTTTGAGGCTTATTGCAAGTGCAAAGTGTGCTATAGAAAAAAAATATTTATTACTATCATTAAACTTGTAACTATTATATAAACATATGAGAAGTAAATTTAGCTGATTGATTGATTGATTAATTGATTAGTGGATTGATTGATGACTTAAAATGTTTACTATAATCCTGTTTTCTTTTCCAGAGAATTAAATGGGTACAGAATCATCACAGTATCTTTGTGACTGGTCTTTCATTTGTTCCAATGACCCATAAATCCCGGGCCATCCTTGGTGATCTGGATACTGCAGTCATGAGTATATCAGCAGATCAAAGGGTTGGACTTGTAACTGTTGACAATCCTCGTAAGTTAATACATCTTTGTTAAGAGCTCAAGTAGGACTTCTTACCACGTAATTCTGGATGTGGTCTACTGTTATTTGAATAGAACTTTTTACTGTTTCAGAAGTAATTGCCTTAATTTAGATGGGAGTGACTACTTAGTTACAGCAGGGGTGGCACCAGATCAGGGTCAGGGGGCCATGTGTCTCTCATTTGGAAGGGCTGGCTGCATTAGGAAATTTTCCATTCATGGGGGAGCCTAAGTGGGTACAAAGAGTAACGTCATACCTGACAGTGACTGGTTGCCTGCATGGTTTACTTCAGTTTCTTCAGCTTCTGCTTCATACTGTGCAATCACCTTTAGGCTGGTTATCACTCACAGGTCAGTGTGGAAGGGGAGTTGCCTAGATTTTAAAGTGTGCCTTAGACACTAGATTCTGAAGATTAACATTGGCTAGGCTAGATTTAAATGAGCAAACATCAGGTGCTGCACGTATGTTTGGTGGAAGAAAATTCCATTCACGAGCAGTTCTTGGCTACATCAAGTATTGATAACATCTCTTACTAAAATTATGTGAGTGCCTTGATTACGTCTGGTAATCCTATTGTGGTTACTCTGCAGCTGGATGTTAGGAGGCATGAAGATATGAACTTCCTTATAGATAGCGATAAGACAAAGTCTGGTACGACGCTCTTCGAGTGGTCCCCATTTGAGATCTGTTAACATGTTAGTGACGCTATCCCTGTAATTGTAGTTGTTAAGAAAAAACGGGCTGCCCATCTTTGGATATTCTCAAGTGCTGCTTTGCCACTTTTGATGTAAGGATCCCATATGGCTTTGCAATACTCCAGTTTCGAGAGGACTAGAGTTTTGTAGGTAATTTCCTTGACACCTTTGCTGCAAGAGTAGATATTTCTTTGCAGTAACCTAAGCATTTTATCAATGTGATGGGCCCAGGTAAGATCATGACTTATTTCGACTCCTAAATAAGGTTGATGATTAACAGCTTGCAGAAGCCTCCCATTCATGTAGTTATCCACAATGACGGGTTTGGTTTTATGGGAAACATGCACAGAGTAACACTTAGAGACATTAAAAAACATTTGCCACATGGATCCCCAATTACTCAGTGAGTTAATGTCTTTCTGTAATATATCAGTGTCCAATAGATGAATTGATTTCTCTGTACATTATGCAATTGTCGGCAAAGAGTCTAACACTTGATGAGACCATGCTAGGGAGGTTATTTATGTAAATTAAGAAGAGCAGGGAACCTAAGACAGTTCCTTGAGGAACACCAGATGTAACAGGGGACTGGGGTGACGATGCTCCATCTATGAGGACTCTTTGTCATCTAGTAGTGAGGAAGTTCTTGGTCCAGTCCAGAAGGCTGTTGTTTATGCTGATATTCTTGAGTTTGCTAAAAGTCTTTGATGTGAGACTGTATCAAAAGCCTTACTGAAATCAAGAATCACCAAGTTTGCTCTCAAAGAGGGTAAAGTTTTCAATAGAAAATCAAACTTTTTATTTACTTTTAATTTTTTTGTAATAAAAACCCTTAAATTTTAAATTTTCTCCACTATAAATATGAGATAATCAAATTTTATTCAATAAAAACAAAATTTGGGCTTGAAGAGGTCATCAAATATATTGCATCCACCATCCTTCCTGCTGTTGTACGTTGCCTTAGGTGGGGCATGTTGTTGTTGGCCCTCTGTTGTGGGGCTTGACCCCCTCTTTAGGCAATCCTGGTTCTACCCTGAAGTTTCAGAGAGCTATATGACCAAACGAACCTACCACAAGCAGTCTAAATAAACATTGCTCCTGAAGCTATCAATCACACAGTCACTTGGCATATGAAACAAAAATTTGCTCAATAAGTTTTTAAAAACAAGTAAAGGAACACATCTAATGGAAGAAAACTTGCCATCAAACATGATCCTGTAAAAAGAATTCTATATATCCAAGTTGAACCTACAACATTTACTTAACCACATAGCAAGAAAGTGAGCTTAGGCACATTCTTACATGGTGTATTTCCTTATGCTCTCAAAATCAACAAGCAGTATAAATAAGGCTAACATAAAGAATTGTTCCAACTTTGATTTTGTGGTCTTACTTTATGCTCATCCAATGCCATTCCAAGATAAAGTGAAATGCGTCATTCCCCAGACCTTCTGAGGTCACTGTTCTTCACCAGGGCATTGCACTGGGACCAAACTACAGCTCATTTGACACCATTAGGACTTTGGGCCGAATTACCTCCCCCCCCCCTTCTTGCCCTGCTTTTCAATATGGATAGCCTACCCTGCCTGCATGGTGGTGTCTAGATTCTCTAACCTTTGCCATAAAGTGATTGCACTGTATCTGTTTGATACTGCCCGTTTAATATACACTTATTGGACCTAGGCTTGTATGATTTCTCATGATGTTTACAAATAATTAGTCACCTTTTATTTAAACACATAATCAGTGTTAAACCCTAGACTACTGAGAATCTCACATCATACAAAGTAAAAGGCTTCATAGGAAGTTTTGTTCAAAGTCACTTTAGATAGAAGTCTGTATTGTCATAGACCAAAGAAAATGAAAGGTATATGTCACTGAGCAAGAAAGTAGGGGATATTTTTTACAACTTCTGAGCCTCTCTTTCCAGTAATGAGAAACAATCCAACCTTTTTCTCTTTCTCCTCCAGGAAACTATCCAGTGTGGTTGGTGTTTGTTGGGGCCTTTTTTCTGATTGTTCTAATCTTTGCATTGTTGGCAGCTTTGGGTATGGAAGTCTAGGGAAGTCGGGATAAATGTATGATGGAATCTCAGATACAAAGCTGAACTTGTGTAAAGGAACAGATGGAAGGTGAAGGACATTTTGGCTGAAAACTGTCTGCTTGTAGCAAGGAAAGTACATCACTGACCTCGGCTTGTTGCGAGGGAAGTACATCTCTGTTATTTTGAAAGAGTATTTGAAGAGCTTTGTATGGAAAACTCAGAACACACTATTTTGTACAACATGTGCTGCTTAATCCAGAGAATTGTTACACATGATTGATGTATTGTAGTATTCACTTTCAGTAAGACCTCATGCTTGCCCACCTTTTATGTGTCCTGGTTAACTTTGCTGTAGTCTGTATGGTAGGGTTTACATCTCTGTCTTTTTATGATACCAGAAAAACAACAGAAAAGTAATTACTGAAATTTTGAGATTAGACGTCCCTGATGTTTGTCAATTGGACATCCTTTAAGATACTTCATTTTGAAATGCATACACATATATGATCAGTGAGGGAGACAGTAAGTTTAAATGATAGTCTTTGGTGTAAAAGGAATGACAAAGAAGTTACTAATGTATCCTTTTGTTACCCTTGTGGTGTCAGATGCCAAATTCTGGAACATTAAGTTTCTCATGGCTTTATGACCTTATCACAAGATATGTTTCAATCCTGTGCAATTTACTGTTTTTATGTTGGTAGTGTGAAATGGTCATATTTGTTAGTCTGATTTTATCTTGAATCGCAATGTTTTATCCCATCCTCATCAACCGCTGGTTTAGGATATCCTTGGCAATCAGGGAAGGTGGGTGGGGTTGGGGGGGGGGGAGGAAATTGTGATGGAATCCCTTTTTTAATGTCTTCCTTTCCACATCATCTTATAGTTGCTTTCATAGCATAAATGGAAAGATTTATTATATACTTCATTTCAATACTCAACTTGAATTTATTGTCTTTAGACCGTCTCAACATGAGCTGCTCAAATTTTCTAGAGCTGATAATGGCTTTTGTCATGAACTGTATGCCCAAACTCTATTTCGTATCCTGGTCACAGACCTCTTCAGTAGTAGGGTACAATACTTCTTTGAAAGGTTAGTAGCAATAGTCTCATACTTGTCAGATACAATTATCTCCCCAAGTTGTGGAACAAAAACAGTGGTTATATTTGATGCTTTCAAAATGATAGTTATATATGCTTGCCTTTCTGAGAGAGACACTGTGTGATAGATACAATGTTCACCACTAACAAATACACCTTGGTCATGACAGCTATATGCTGGCTTCAGTTACGCCTTGAGGAGAGTCAAATTTCTGTCAATTTTGGAAAAGACCCGTTTTAGGCAGGAGCCGTCAATACCCTTACAGGGAGTCAACTTTCTTACATCAACTTTAGCATGAATTGTCTGGATTGCATCTTTGTAAGGGTCTTTTTTTCGAGGTTATTGATATAATGAATAATTTGCCTTGATGTAAATCACTGTATATAAAATGGAAGCAATCTTTCTGTGATTAGTAGCAGACTTTAACTTATTCAGAGGAATTTTAAACTGGATCATTCTTCAGAATGGAAGGAGAGAGGGGAATGTTTTGAAAGATGATTTGTAAACATGTAAGAGGTTACATGGAAAAGGGATCTTTAGAATATCATATTGTGATTTATAGGCTCAGCGTAGACAATGATAACCATGTCTCAGGACCAATGAAGCCCAGACAAGTAGAACATATATAGTCGACCATTTTATGAAATTTTAATAATCTGTTTAACATATTCATTTTGTCCACTTTAATGTAGACATTTTTATTGAACTTTGTTTTTGGTGCTTTAGAAAAATAAATTTTAGAATCATACTGTATACATTTGTTTGTTTTCTGTGTGATATTTTCAGTAATGCCATGCTAATAATCAACTTGTGATATAGTTGTATGTATTACAGAGAGAGCAACAATTTTTAGCTTGGCATGCACCTATTTTTCACAGTGATTTTCACATTTGCTAGACATCAACATGTGATAGTCCTAACATGTCACAGTCTATCTTCATTGTTTCATGATGTGGAGAAATATTTCTATTTTTCATGTAAAATCTCCTGAGTGCTTTCTAAGACCAAGACAGCACTTTTCCAACCCGGTGGCAAACAAGTCTTGTTGTATGATGCCGTCTTAAGGCCAGTCTGTACTCTACAGTAACTCATTGTAGCTATAACATACAAATGAAGCATACATACCTGCATTCACATCATATAATGTATCATTTATTTTATATTTCATATCAGCTAAACTGTAAGTGCATGTTAAGGAACGAACTAGACTTAATAAAGACAATAGTGTTACAAATTGTCTTCCCATTACATCAACTCTCAAAGGAAAGGGTGTGAATACAGGAGCACACAGCTGAATGTGGTCATGCTTAGTTGTCTGAATGATAGTGAACCATCTGATCTAATGCATCTTTTGAATTTTCAAACTTTGATGTCAATCAAAGAGCAATAACCATCTGAGAATTTTGATACCCCTACACTAAAAATGTACTTTTGGGTGATGACTGTCTTTCTTTAATTTTAAATGGTCTATTGTGAAATAATTGTGATGTTCTTCTTGTTCACCCCATATTACCTGGTTTTGTTCCTGTTTTAAATTTAGGATGTCTATATGACCTTGGAACATAGCCAAGTCACCACAGAACGGTAACACAGTGCAGATCACATTTCGGCACAAGGTGCAATGGCTTTCAAAAAAACAAAGACAGTAATTTGAGTAGTACAAGAATGACATCACAAATTATTGTGCAACCTACCATTTTAAATTAAGTGAATGTAAAAGCTTCCAACATTTTATACCTCAGCTCAAGAATGTGCTTTGAAGATGGGAATTGGACCACTTGAATGCAATTTTCAAGCTTTGTTTAATATTTTCGAAATTTACACTTTAGGTACACATTAAAGAGCCCTCTTCAAATGAATTTTGAAGTGCACGATTACATCTGAATTACCCCTCTACTGGCCACACACATGATATAAACTTTCAGGGTGTTCATTAATTCATGGATCTTGTTGCAATATACCAGTACTTGACTTTCTAACTGGATATGCCCATTTTGCAGAACAGTCAGTCCAGTTGATCTAGTCCAGTTGGATCCAGTTCAACTGGACATGTTCACTTTCCAGAATAGTCTAGTTGACAAGGTCCGGCTCAACTGGACCAGTTCAACTGAACCCAACTGGAACTTTCAGCTAAAGCTGGTTTAAGAATAAGTTAATGTTGCACAAGGTGAGATGAACATGAAATACTGTAGAATCAGTATGTTTTATCTTTATTTATACACTTCCCTCAACATTTACTTAAACCAGCTTTACATCATCTGTGCAGATTTTTTGTATCAATGTATGAATTTTAGAGAAGAATACATACTATATAATAACTACACATTGAATTAAATAGTGGTTGTGGGTCATATACAAAAGTAAGCTTATTAACACTTGCTTTAATGATTCTCCTAGAACAAACCTCAAGTACATGTACAGAATAAGAGAATGAAGAAGCAGAAAACAATCACAGAACAAAATGGACAAACAAATTACCAAGACAAATAGCGATATAAATCAATATAGATGAAATATAATAAAATGAAACTTATGACCAGCTTAAAAAGTAGGTTTTTAAGTAATGAAAGAAGGAAAAAAGGAGCTATTTTTAATACAGAACAATATGGCATTCTATGTAACAGGCCCTCAGAACTCGATTTTATGTTGACTATAAAACGAGAGCTTTCAAGTGTATTACATAGTCAAAGTTGTGTCTGGCACTATAGCAAAGGTGACGAAATCAGGAAAAAAATCTGGAAGGGAGTAACCACAGAATTCAAACAAATACTGATATTTGAAGCTTCATAAAGTCAAATATTGTACCAGGGAGTTGTAACTGTGGTCTTGTGCAGTTCAAATAAGATTCATGGTAAATGGGCTCTAAAGTATTCTTGGCAGGCTGTCCAAAAGAACATTAGGCTTCTCTTTTTCATTTGTTGCTTTGTGCATTACTGAAGCAGTAGTGGGAACCTGAACTGTCAAGTCTATTGCAAGGTTTGGGAAGAAAATGTTTATTAGATGTTTTCTGGTCTACCATCTTTTCATTATTTTCTCACAAGATGATTGAGACAAAGAAATGACAGTGTAAGACAAGAGCATCTTTGTTATCATTTTAATTTGATAACTTAATAATGAAAGTCTTCCTCTTACAAAGTGAACCTACCATCATTGTGAGGTATCAAGCACATAATACATTTTTTACATTTTTCTCTGATAACAGATTACACTATTAAACAATCCCAATTAAGTTAAATGAAAAATTTCACACTCTACAGAATGTAATTTGAGGAAAATAAGACATATTGATACGTGGTTTCACAGGGTATAAAAAAATTCTTTAAAATTTTAACAAATTATCAATTAATACCACATGATGACAAGCAGAAAAAGCAAGGTAGACAAGTCTTTGCAAACACAAACAGCACCCTTACATGAGTCCGATTAATTCTCAGATGACATCTGTAACATAACAACGTGAAAGTTTTTACAGGCAGTTTTAATTGATACATAGAGGTACACAAAGGTTCATCACTTACCAAACTGTGTAAATAGACCAATATAGATAGCAGTCACACTACAGCAATGCCAGTATATTGGGTGGATACACTGGCAATAAAAATGAATCAGTAAGGTACAAGAAATAAAATCGATATTCTTAATAGTATCATGCAACAAATTGTATTTTTTATCTAGTTTCACTGAGATATAATTATGCTTGTAGATAACGAGACAGCTGACATTTTCCCAGGCTCCTAGTTACATGTAGTTAGTTAGATGAGGTTTAATGGCCCAGGTTCCAACCAATTGATTCAAGTCGAGCCGGCCACAGCCTTTTTTCCAGTTGTGGCTCACTGGCTTGTTTTCCCTTACTCCATTGCTTATGCGGAGCATCATGCCCAACGGCAGAAGGTTCCATTTTTTTTTTTTTGTATGATGCTCTACCCCTAGACCAAACATGCGGTATCCTAGTTACATGTAAGGGGGGAACACCTGACACACTCCCCCTAGTTACATGTAAGGGGGAATGTGTCAGGTGTCCCCCCCCCAGAAAAATTTTTGCCCTGCCAACAAATTGTGCAGAACAAATATTACTTTTACCTCAATACCTTAACATATCTTACCCCTCAACAGTATTTCATCCCCCTGGAAGCTATTTTGTCCCTATATCAGTACCTTGTCTGCATTTTCCAAACACACTCCATTGTTTTTAAAAAAATAGTACACTTTTGGCGAGTCTTTCCTGACTAATACTTACTTCATATATAAGATCTTTTGTATTTGTTTACATTTCTCTTATCCATAAATGCATACCATGCCCAAACTGTATCTGATTTACAAGCTTTTTGTCTTCTTCACAATGCATACTGAAGCTACATTTTACAATCATCAGTTACACCAACCAGATGTGTGACAAAAGATTATAAAAGATAATAATAATAATACAGTTAATACAATGATAAAAAAGATACCTCATACATAATATCATCGTAAGGACTTAACAAGTCTACTGACTAGGAAAGTACAGCACTGTTTTGGTATAATAATGTCAATATCTGCACAAACAGACATTTTATTGCATGGGGCAAGGAGTTTTAATCTCTTTCCCGTATCTTACTCAGTAGTGGAGCATCCACATAGTCAGGGGGGTCGTTTGCCCCCCCCCCCTGACGGACTCAAATCGCCTTTTGGTGCCCTTTTTTAGGTTTTTACTGTATTAAGGCATAGGGTATCTACTTACTTCAATGCTCCCCTGCAGGCCATTTTCGCCCCCTCTGATTAAATTTCCCACCTCCGCCACTGATCTTCCTGAAAACTATTTCATGTCCTTCTATCACCTACCAACAACAAATCTTCTGTCCTTTGAATGCAGAGGCTAGCCTGCAAATTAATGCTTTAGAATCATTCAACCATCACTGATGATAAAATAGTCTACTTATCAATACATGTACATACACCTGCATCTAAAAGCAGAAAGATATAAAAACATGTCTCTCTTTTTATTTTGATATGAGGGCAACTTCATTGAAGTAATAACATTTTAGTACACCAAATACACAATTCAAAGAGGTCTATGTAAAATGCTGAGGAAGTGTTCTTCTTTAGATTAACACACCAAAACATTTAGGAATGTAAGACACCTCATCTCAGAGGTCATTTCTGCAATAAATTTGAGCTGGACATGTTAACAATCTTTATGTTAATCATGTATTTAAGGAATAAATCGCATTTGACGGACTATTATTGGTGAATAAACCGTTGAGACTCCAAATTTGGCAAATAACGGACTAGAGGAAGACGAGTCCGTTATTTGCCAAATTTGGAGTCGAGACGGTTTATGAGACAGTAATAGTCCGACAAATGTGGTTTATTCCTATTCTACCACCGGAAATGTGTGAAAAACTTCATTTTCTATCAGTCTTTTCGTTTGCTGACCATGTGTTGTGGAATAACAGGTCAGTGTTTAACCAATCAGAATACAGGATTCTCAATAACGGATGGCTAGAGGTAGTAGAATTATGTTTTAGATGCATTCCATGAGCTTTGGAGGATATCTCCCTTCAATGGCCCTTGAGATTATTCATGTTTCCAATAATAGTTGACCCAGTCTTGATTCTTTTCGAAGCCAAAATTATCAAAATGCTAACAAACTCACCTTATGCAGCCCAACTAGGGTAATATGAAAAAAAAATTTGCACTCAAATTTTTAGACTTTTGTAGCCTTATCAAATATCAACTGCAGGGATGATATTTGATCCCCAAAATGGTTGAGAACTCCATTGTGCATAAACATAAATCTAAGACATGGTTCTGCTTCTCCTTTGATAGACAAACACTGAATGAGAATATACAACTACAGCCTCCATCCAATACTCACCAAAATCTGTGAATGGAGTAAAAGAAAAGGACAACTAGACATCACAAACATTTCACCATCAGAACGACAGTGAAAGAATTGTTAACAGTTTCTATGTTTCTTGGCTATTTAGCTATGACCTCTTGTCGCTATCTGTTCTTTCTGGTCAGTCTAGTACAGAGCCTTCCACAACAACCCATGATGTAAATATTTGATGGTTGAGCTGCTGGTAATCTTCTGTTTTGTCACTTGTTGAAGGTGCAACTCCATCCAAGGAGTAATTGTTTGGGTAATACCCTTAAGTCTTGTCCTTTGGAATTTTTATAAAGTTCTCTCCTTAATAAAGTTTATGTGTAGATGTGCTTTCATGATCGCATCTTAGTACTGTGCATTTCCCTTACAGTATTCTATAAAGTGAATTTTACTGGATGTATCTAATGTTTTACAACTACAATAATAATGACTGCAACCACTATCACAACTGCTACTAGGGTTACAACTATGCAACATTGCTTCCTTCGAGCTTTTTTCTGTAAAAGAAGAAAAACAATAAAAGATTGGTTTTTCATGAAAATACATGCAAAATATTAGGAAGTTTTTGGTGCCATTATGTGTAGCAGATGGTCTTCAGTACAGCAATCACAAGAGATGACAATTTATTTTAGACTGTTTATGATTGTGTATTTGTTATTACACAAAGATTAGAGTTTGCAAGAAAAGTAAAGACTGCTTATTAACTGAACCATCTGCATGCACTTTAGTCCGGAAGCAACTGACTTTATCAGTTAAAAGCAACCCATTGTATAAATGGAAAAACCAAAAAGGGGAAGAAGATTAACGGGCACTGACAAAAATCCACCAGCAAGATTCAAATCCAACTGCATGAAAAACACTGGTGCCAGCCAGTGCAAACAAGACTGCTACCAAATCATCCTGATATATTCTCTACTCAATTTGTAAAAAAAAATGTAAAATATTTGTATCATAATCATATGCATGCTTAATTCATACATTAAATTATGCAAACTGAGTACATGAAATCTGATGAATCATTTAAACAGATTCATGAATAATTATGTAATCTGGTTTTGTATTAATTTGGGCACAGTATGCAGAAAATTATTTGTTATAAGATTTTAAAGAATACAGGAGTACTTACTCCAACAATGACTATAGAATTTTAACTTGTCTGCTGTCGAGCTATTAACTGTACACCTTTGTATTTTCTAGCTTACAGGAATCCCTGCATTCCTGGATTTGGAAACCCTTAATGTTTCATCACAGTAATGTGAGAAATAAAACTTTCTGAAAAATTAGTCCGCTTAAGGCAAGTTTAACCCTTTCAAGACCACACACCTATAGGTATACCCTCACCCAGGATCAACCACTTTGTTCAGTGTGGTTATGAGTATGAGAATACAATTTTAGTCTTTGTTTTGTCTAAAAAAATCACCTTCCTACAAAAAAGTGTTGAACACAAGTTTTGTTTAGAATTCAAAAATCTTTTATTTGATACCACGATATTTTTTATACTGATTACCATTCATAAACTCCGGGGTCATAAACAAGCCTTGGCTGAAATCCCTCGTAGCAATATGCTATATTGTACATACGCCATACAGTTGGCCTATTGGTTAGGCTTTAGGCTAGTTTCAGTCCAGGTTATCTTCGAACATGTCAATAGCAACATACACCCTACCATATATTATACAGCAGGAAAATTTGCACTCTATACAATGAACATCAACTCCAAAGTGATGGCACTATGTTCACATTCATTTTCTCTGCAGAAATGTGTTTTTTGTGCCTGTTGTTGATCGGCGACCATGGTCCTGTTACCAGTGTCGCTGAATGGCGACTATGGTCCAAAAGGGTTAATAGCCACTCCATCAGGGAATACATTTCAGTGGGCCTGTAGCCAGCTTTACATTTTTAGGGGGACAAGTGTTGTGATTGGAGGGCATAAATATTATTTGGGGGGCATTGCCCCTAAATGCCCCCTCCCCCCCCCACCCCCGTGGCTACGGGCCCACATTTCAGACACCCTACACACACTGCAGTAGAGAGGTGTATGGTAACTTGGCAAATCTTATCTTCCCTGTTGGCTACTTAATTTTCTCAGTTGAGTTATCCATGATATTTAGCTGACCTTCCCAGGATTTAATGGAGTGGAAAAATAAAAAAAAAAAAAAATACTTTTTTTCCCCTGAATGGCTTGAGTAAGTACTGGTAAATGAAAGAATAGTGTTGCTCGTACCTGATACATTTGTGCCTTCTCTAGTTGCTGTGTTGCAGAGGCCACACTATCACTTCCCCTTTCAACATTTGCTTCGATGGAGTCTGATAAAGCAAGTAAACAATTAAAATGATTAAATACCAGTCACAGTATGATTAAATAAGTGGTGTAAGTTTCAGTAAGTTTGCTGAAACCAAGTTTCATGGTTCTCACATGTAACTGAAGTGAAAAGGACTGAAACTGAAATAACTGAATCAAAACTGAATTCAACAATATTGAATTGAATAGACCTGATTACAAGAGAACTGTACTTCCAAAACTATTGCAAAACTGAATGTCTATTAATTTGCAGATTGTATATATATATATATATATATATATATATATATATATATAGGTCGATA